>JAOWBB010013284.1:0-58843 GCA_028565995.1 Ricinus marginatus
GAAAACGACTATAATCCAAGAAAATAATTATATTTTATATTTTTAATATGAAATTATATATATATTCAATTTTATATATATATATATATATTCATGCACAAAACTGGAGAAAAATGATATATATTGATATATATATATACACACCATAAATTTCAGGGTATATATTGAAAATATCGTAGTATTAGAATTCATGTTTTGAAAGTCCCAATTTTCTTATTTCAAATATAGTAAAAAAATATTTAGAAAATAAAAAAAATAATATATCGTAAAAAAAAACTGGAAACTCAATACACAATTATGATTCGATATCTCACCTTTGGTAACTGGTCATTCATAGTTCATATTCCATTTTTTTTATTTTTAAATGAAGGAACGTGTACAGTTTAAAGCACCGATAAAATCCAACCCATAAATTTCATATCGGGCAATTACATCTACATACCTCTGACAGACAGAATTTGTAACTTTTTCTAGACGAAATTATTATCGAAGAAGAATTTCTCATACATATTGTAATATGTCGAAGAAATTATTGATCGTGAATGTGCATGCTCAGTTTAAAGGATGTTTGCCAGCTTATATAAAAATAAATAATTGATTATCAACATTTATAATTTGAATTATTTATATTAAAATAAAATATTATAATTTAATATAAAATTATGCTCTAAAAATTAAAAAAAACAAATATTTAAAATTAGCATATATCTGCACACATGCCGATTTTAAGACGGCAAATCGGAAAATTAAAAATCACAAAATAAGAAATTTTTTTTAATTTCTTATGAATATTAATATTTCATAATGCATGAATCATTATTACATACGTCGACAAATCAAATAAAATAACCGAAATAATAGAAATAAAAACCTACGGAAAATAAAATTTTGTTTATAGAATAAGCATTATTTAAATAGGAGAAGGAATATTGAGAAGGGAAGAATTTAAAAAAGTAGAAATTTTTCACAATAGATATTAAAATCATTCTTTTGTGTACCTCCAAGATCAGAGATTGCGGCTGGTGCCTTAACACAGCTTCCCATACAGAAAAGACAAGAAAATACTTCTGAAGCCTCGTATGGAATTTTTATAAAAGAACGTAGGTATTTTTCATAAAATTTTCCATTCAGTTACAAATAATGGATGGATTTTCATTTTCAGTACTCACAAGTGTGAACTGCAAGCGAGGGAAGAATTAGGAATTTCATTTATGATTGTCGGCTACGTTTTCATCCTCATTCCTTCAATTTTACATGAATGTGAAGAAAGGTTTTTCGCGACCGTGTTTCCCTTACGGTGTACGAATTAATTTTTATTTTTTATTTTTCGAAATGACATTATGGATAATGAATTAGAAAAGTTCTCCCCAGTTTTTGACAATGAATTAGGAGAAAGAGATCGAAATGGCGGTATGAAGGGATAATGCCCAAGCCGCGAGGAGTTAGTGAAAGGCATCACGTTTTCCCCGCTTCCCTTTCGGGGACGTTATCGATCCGAATCTCTTAGCTTTCGTGCCTCGGGGCTGGGCCGTCTTGGACTGTCCGAGGGGTCATTTTGCTGACGAAAACTTTTAATTTACTTCATCTTTTTAACCAATTCCTTTCACAAAGAAATGGATCGGTATCAACTAAATAAAAGCTGAACCTTTTCAATTGCCAGAATGAATTAGAAGCTAGATTTGGGAAATGAATTCAACTTTATTTTTCCTCCTTATGAACTGCAAATAATATAGTTTTCCAGCAGGTCATTCGTTCAAATTATAGGGTTAGGATCGAATTATTGAATCTTTACGATCCAATATCAATCACGATAAATCATTTGTAATGATTTTAAAATAAAACTTGCATGTTTTAACTGGAAGAAAACATAAAGAATAAAATGGATATTCGGAAAGAAGAATTAATATCTTAAATTAGTACAAAATTACACTCCGATGATACATTGTATTACTAATAATAAAATTAATATTTAGATAATATCTGGAATGAGTAAGCGCTCTTACTTTAGAGTCAATCCAATTATAATAAAAATGCATTTCAAAAGATCAACTTTTGTCGTTTTAAATAGTAAAAAATCTTACATTTTGTGTCATTAATAAAGAAGAAATTATGAAATGTTTATATTAAAGTAAATAAAAATTTACTTATAGTAATTAAATTACAGAAACATTTATTTATGAATTATACATAGCTTAAACTATTAATAATAAATTAAATTAAAAATAAAAGTATTTTTTTTTCATTTTAAAATAAATATATTTTATTCTACTATTCTACATATAACGATACTATATTCGATTCTAATAACAACTATAATAAACATCAATAAGAATAATAATGCATTTCCTAGATTTTTTTCTTAATTGTGTCTTTGTTGTCCTCAGATGTAATGATTATTAATGTATTAAATATTTCAATTATTTAAATTTAACATTTATAAAATAAATATGTATAATTCAATATAAAAATGTGTTTGCTTAAATATGATAAATAAATTTAAAAATTTTATGTACCTCTATAATAAATGTTATTAAATGTCGTCAGTAAGAAGTTTATATTGTGATTTTATAACTTTCTACGAATGAATTAATTATCACAACTTTTTTTATTTTCTTTAATCTAGTTTCTATTTATGTACACTATATTATAAAAGCAGCATTTAGCATTTATTTAGATTTCATTTTGATTCAAAAAAATATTTTTTCATCCAGTGAATGCTAAGAACAGTGTTTGAATGGTTGAACTGAAACATAGGAAGTTTAAAAATCGAGTATTTTTAAGGCCACCAGATTTCAATAACATTTAATCTATTGCTGTTACTCCCAAGAGCTTCCACTTATCGTTTTTCAATATCCAACATGGAACTAATGGTATTAAAAATATTTTTATAAAATTCATTAAAGCAACATTTCTAAAAACAATAAAGTATTAATGATAGGGCATATTTTGTATCTTTTTATCTTTTAAGAATTAAAAATAGTCAAAATTGTGAAATTATCCAAATGAAGAATTTTTTAGAGGCGATAAGTTTTACCATTGAGAATCCCCATTTCCTTTTAAATCAATTTTCAAGTACATTGTAAGATTTATAATATCATTTTTTATATATGAAAATGCTTGAGTTGATATGGAAATATTAAATATCGATGGCTGTTGTTCATAAAAAAATCGATTTTGATAATATGAAGTCGATGAATAATAAAATTTATGATTAAATTTATTTTAATACTAGTGCGCTGTTTAAAGTTAAAATTGAATTTTATTTTAGCATTTAAGAAGAGCGTTCACAACTCCAGTCATATTTTTTTCTATTTCTTAATCATATATGATCTTGAAAAATCTCCATTCTTAAAAAAAAATTTGCGGTACTTTTTTTTCCGGAGAATGAGAAAATTAGGGAAATTTAAACAACTGCAACTATTTATAGTTGTCATGTTAGTAGAACAAAGTTGATAATCTGTATTTATATAGTTATAAGTGAATAATTGTTTGGTCATGGAAACTGAAATTTGTACTTAGTTAAGTAATATTTTTAAAATCATTCACAATAAAAATCATATTTATTTCACTAATAGTTTTTCAGTTCAATGATAATAAACGAATTCCTAATTGATAAGAATAAGTCGTCTTGTGGCTCAGATTAGAAAACAGCAGAGGAAAATTGAAAACAGCAAAAGGATAAATTTGAAATTTACCGCAAAGTCAATAGTAATATAAGAAGTAGTGGCGAAATAAGAAAAAATTATTTGAGAATACTTGAAATCAGCAAGTAGTGAAAATATTGTCTAATTTTAGACAGAAAAAAAGGGAATAAAGTTATATAAAAGGCAAATCCTTATTTTCCTTTGATTTTCTAAATTTTTTACTCTTTGCTGTTATTATCTAAAATTTTTACTCTTTGCTGGAATTAATGAAACTTTTTAAAACAAAAAAGTACAATACTTTGTGTTTAAATAATCTTCTGTCATTCATAACAATGAATTATCTTTTAAATTTTAGTTGATTTATTTTTAGTTTGATTTTCAGTGTTCGTATACAAATATTTAATATACAAAAGATAGCTTTTACGTAATATAATATGAAAAACTTTATCTAAAATTTTGATATTAGTTTATGTTGATGTCTTATTGACATTAACTATAATATTAATATCAACATAAACTATAATAAGACAAAATTTTTATTATACATATATATACATTTCATTTTATCCACCTAGGCGAAATATCATGAATTTATTTTTATTCTAATCCCATGAAATATTCCAATAATCTAGAATATTGAAGTAATTTATTGAAATCAAATTTTATTTGCATGTTTTCTTCGGAATGTTAGTATTAATATAATTAATATTTAAATAAATATATTTTACTATAAAGATTTTCGATAACGTTTCAATGTTTAACTATGAAAGGTCATTTGAAACAACCGAGTTTGAATTTAAGGTGCGTCCATGGGTGTTTCCTTCGTTGGCAAATTACACCAGAATTCATTAATTGTTCGTTTCATTCTTATTTAAAGTATGCATTAAAATATAATGACTGAAATGAAATTTGCGTAGAAAAATTTTTGATGAATCATGTTACATTTGTAAAAATAAAACTACACATTTAATATTCATATACATATATATATATATATATACATATTTATATTTTTTAATTACTTCCAAATAAAATTTTCACCAAAGGAGATTTGAATTTCAAAATATTTTTCAAAAAAAATGATAAATCAAACATTTTTTAAATGAATCTTACATGTAAAATAATTTTTTTTTATTGATCTTCATGTATGCTATAACATTGACAAAGTGTGGTAACTGCCACTTACTGCTGAAATCATCTTATTACAATAAATAATATTCTTCTTTTATGCTATCTCACGTAGGGTAATTCTCATGGCGAAATGTTTTGTTTAAATAATCAAAATCCAAAATTTTTTTTTAATTTAATTTTTGATATTAAAAAAATAGTCATTTTTATGTTTCTCGAATTTTTTTCATAACATATATTATATGAATAATTTTTTTTTGTTTTTTAATGATTAATTTAATAACAGAGTGAAGTAATTCGTTAAAAAAATGTTGGATTTTATTGAATATCATCATAACAATAAATTTGAGATTAATAGAAGACGATTAATGTTCTGTTTCTTTTTGTTCATATTAAATGTTGATAGGTCTGATTAGCAGTTTCGTTCTGATTATATTTTTTCATTAGCGGTTAAAAAGTTTGTATATGTAGAAAGAACAAATGTATTACAAATTTCCTTCAAACTCATGCTTGTTATTGGAACAGTTGAAATTAGTTGCAGAAAGTTATCGCAAATTGAAATTTATGTATTTGATATTAACAAGATTCGTAAATATCAATATACAAACTCGAATGAAGAACTGCCTTTAAATTTGTTACGAGTCATAAATGTATTCAACGCAAGGTAATAAATATTGCATGAGCGTCATAAGACAAGTGGCAGCAAAAATCTCAGGGAAGACTTCCGTCGCTTCATTCCCGCGGGATTCTCAACGAAGATGGCAAACTTAAAGCACGAGATCATTTCTTTACCAGACAGACAATTTCCAGGGCAAATAAATTCGCTCTGATACGAATGAATTATCATGAATTCAAATAATTTTAAGGGAGCAATATTGCCGGCATTTATAAATATTAAATATTTGTCAATTCAATGTTCGCGCCCAGATTAACTTTTCAGTTGCAATAAAATTTATAACAATTTCCGTTATTGAAATGCACTCAATTTTCAAATCCAAATTTTATGTTGTACATATCACTTGCATCAATTTACAATTCAAGCTACTAACAATAGTTCGAACTACAGTTAATAGTTTGAATTGTATATTGATAAGATACAGTTACTACCTTATCATTAATATATCACGTTTAATTAAATAAGATATTTAATTTTTCCATAATTTATATATATTTTTGCAGATTTTTAACTTATTGATTAATCTTTTTATAGCTGCAAATTAAAGAGTCTTCATTCCATGTTTTTAAAATTTAAAAATAAATCTTAAAAAACCGCGACTTATTGTGCGGCAAATCTAATGTAAAAGTAGAAAAGTTGTTAAAGGAAACCAGAGAATCGCATAAAAGTTTAAAAAAAATTATGAAAGCTTCTACCATACGATCAACTTCTTTGAAAGTTTTAATGGACTTAAAATTCAGAGTGGTTGATATCAACATTACACGGAGCTGATGGTATTACGTCTTTATAAGAGCTTTCATGTTCTGCCATAAACCAAGCAAAGAAATGAATATCTTTCTCCTCTATTTACGATATCAATAACATGAAAAAATTGTCTTTTCTACCTTAATTTCACCTTAACTTTTGATTAAAAATCCAATTCATATCCAATATGCGCCTTTACCGGATTAAAAGAAAAAGTTTTTATATTTTTTCTTCCTGAATTAAAGCAAAAAAGTTATGTTCCTCACATTTGAAATAATATAACAAATATTTTATTATTAAGTATGAAAGTATCTTTGGTTTGAAAAGAGACGTTGGAAAAGTTTATTTAAAGAGGATCGCATGTAATAAACCGAAAAAATAAATTTGGCATTAGACCTTTTTGTTTTTGATATAAAAATTAATGTTTGGAAATTAATTGTATTGAAAAACAATCAAATACAGCAAGCAATTAACCTCACTAGAAATATTGCAAAAAATAACTTAAAAACTCAGAAAAATTCTTTTCAAGATATTTTTTTTTAATAAAATCAAGACTTCTATGTCCTAAGAAAGAAATTGAAATTGCCGAATTGTTGAATGCAGAGACATTGTTCCTGCAAGTTTGCTGAAGAGATGTGTTCATTATTTTAGCTATTCAGTTTTAAATTATCATTACTTAAAACGATTACTATACCTCATATTTTTGATTTTTAAAAAGTTTTTTCTTAGATTATCTCTATTAGTTTCATAGTATAAATTATCTCATTACATTGTGTTCTTATTATCCGTATAATTGTCGTAAGAAAAAAGTTAAGGTTCATAATTTAGGTTTAGAGCAAAAACATACTATTAATACTGCGATGCTATGGCTATTCTTACATTATCTATCAAACAAAAAATTATTTAAATCGGAAAGTTCTATGTAAATCTGAAAGCATTAATAAAAAGCTTCAAGAGAATGCGTCCGTAATTTAAAGTTAAAAAGTCAGCTTGAAATTAAAGCCTTATAATTATGTTTAAGGATCAATAAATGTAAAACTTATTGATGGAAGATAGAAATACTATTTGCTTTTATATGTAATAATTCTAACTTTATTAAAAATATAATTTTTAAAAATCAATTAGAACAGTAAATATTTCATTTTTTAAATATTTATATTATATATATATATGTATAAGATATTACATTTCAATACTTTTTCTATGATTTAATAATTTTTTTAGTTTAAGTCAGCGACCCACAGAATTTATCAGTATTTTAGGGTAAAATATGAAAAGAGAAAAGGAACTGACTCTATACCACATATTTCTTTTCAAGTTCAGACATTATCTGATAGAGACTGAATCTTAGATATGTATAATTTAATTTTTTTTTATATAAAACAAAGGTAATTAAAAAGGGCCTTCATCTACCGATTACAAAAATACATGAATTTCAGATTATTGTAAAAAAATTCAATTTGGCATCAATAATATACGACCAAATATAGATTTTAACTTCAAATAAAAAAACTAATATCTAACATAAAATGACTTTTATCAAATCGCAAAATCTTATATCCAAGCTTTGCTTTAACAATAAATACTTGATCAATGTACTAAACGAAGTTACTTATTTAAAAAGCGACTATATATTAAATGGCAGGTGCCTAACTGTCGTCTGGATGGAAAATTGTAAGAAAAAACCACTTTAAAGACATTTTAGTGCTTCAGTAATTATTTTTCCAAAGGTTGAGTTAGTTCAATTATATGCAAATATACATCAGTGTTTATACCATATTCCTCAAATTAATTTTTTTTAATTTATGCTAGTTAACAAAAAATTTGAACCATTTTAAATTGTATAAAGCGATAAGGCAGGATATCAATACAACCCCTATATTATTAATGCCACAAGCAAATGATTTCTATGATTATATCATATTTTACATTGTTCATATGTACAGATTGTCAAAATTTCTGTGGCCGTGACGAAGTTTATAGAAACGGATTCCATTTTATATCTAAACATATATACATTATATATATATATATATATAATTTCAATTTTATATTTATCATTTGTTTGCCTTATATCGATAAAATTTCCACAGTTCAACACTTTTTTAAACGTACGAATTTAAATTAATTTAGATGGAGACTTACGTAATTTATCCAAATATTTATATGTTAATAAGAAAAGAGAGTGACAATATTTTTTTAAGCAAATCAGAATATTAGCTTTAATGAAAAGTGACGTTTTTACCGTGGTTATTCAAACGTATGAGAGGCGTGAAGTTAAATTTCAACTTCCGTAAATCTAAATGAAATTAACAACCAAAACTCAGATTAATGTTGGAAGATCTAATGTGCCTTGACAGATTTTTAAAATCAGATATATTTTTCTTATTATCAATTTTTTAGAATATTCCTGAATCGCACAAGTGAACCTGTCATATTTACATATGAATTTAGTTTATTGTAACGTACATAAATATGTAATTTTTATTATTCATATATATATATATATATTTTTATTTTTCAAGATTTTCAAACTAAGTTATCTTTAACGAAAATAAGCTTCATTTTATTAAAAAATTGCAAAATTTTTTTGGTACTTTCAATGAATTACTTTCAATACTTCATGCCCGTCCGGGACCACTCCCTGGTTTGAAATTTGAAGGTAAAATTTTAATGGAAAAATAATATATATATTTTTTTTCTTTTACGTAAAGACATTCAGGTTTTGACGCTTTCACGTGCGCAAGTGGCCAGAGCGATACTGGAAGCACATTCACCGACAACGCAAGGCACCACGTGTCACAATGAATTAGCCTCTCAAATGAAATATATAATTATTATTATCATCACAAATGCGGCAACGATTGTATCGAGCGATAAGAATCGCGTTTCTGCTTCGGTGACGGTTTTTAAGGGGAAACGAGCACGATGGACCGTCATCCGCCCTGCAGTGCTGCTGCCCCTCGACTCGTTTCCGGAATTATTTTTGCAACTCACCAGCCACGATGAAGGCAGAATATCCTCTCTCCCGTGAAACAGCTCAGATTCTGCGGGATGTTTCCTTCCCCGTGTCCTCTTTCCTTTTTTTTTTCCCTTTTTTCTTTCCTTTCTCCCCTGTCGCTTTCCCTGTTTCTCTCTTCGTATTCTTCCCTCGAGAGCGAACGCACAATGCAACGCGTCCAGCGAACCGTCCCCGGTCGCGAATCACATAACCCGCGAGCCTTCCCCCCTGCGTATCGACACGGAGATCAACAAAATGGCGCCTTAATGCGCAATTTTTTGCAGAGGCGAAAACGCTGTCTCCTATTTCGCGGAGCGTTCGAAATGTGAGGGGGCACGAAACAAAAAGCACCCGGAGAAACGGATCAATATTTCATTGTCTGAGAGCGCGAGTTTTTCCGCTTTTCGATTCGGCAAAAATCCGGATTTTAACGCCATTACGAAAATTCAGCACAAGCGAACGAGCATCCCCTTTTCTCCCTCTCCCGCCCCCCCACAAGGGAAAATCGGAAAAAACAAAAAGGGAGGAAGGAATCCTCGGCAAGGATGAGAAATTTTTTTTTTTTTTTTTCACCGCTGCAAAGGTTATTGCTATTCACCGATGGCGAAAAACTTGAAAATTTTTCCGCGGCTTATTAACCGTTTATTGCGGCGGACGAATTTTCCCCCGCTTTTGGTTGGAAAGCAAGGCGGGAAAAAAAAAAAAGGAAAATTATTGACACCACAACGAGCTCCTCCGCTTTTTTTCTTTTTCTTTTTTTCTCTGCGTTACCGCCCGACTCGAATGCCCGTTACGAACTAACCCGATTTAACCTTCGGTCTCGGTCGCTAAGAGCGAAATCTGCGCTCTAGCGACTCCAAATGACATTACGGGAAACGCGGATCGAAGCACATCCGAGGCGGGAACAACTTTCTCGCTCTCTCGCTCCTTCCCCTTTCTCTCTCGTTCAGCTGATGTCGCTGCTGTGCGCTGTGGCGCGTCCTGCGCACGCGAGCCCCTCCGCCGGGAGGAGGGGTAAAGGGAAGGGAAATCGGGGGCTGCCCTGGCCAGTCTGCGAACGGGGGTGAAATCTGACGGACGACGTGGCAGGAGACGTCAATGCCACTGCAGAAGGATCCGATGGGGAAATCTCTCCGGTAGACCGGGGAGAATGAATGAGCGGTCCACGGGCATTCGACCCGCATGTGCGAAAACCTCCTTCCGTGCCTGGCCGCCGGCGACGTTTCCTCCTCGACTGCAGGAAATCCTCCGACAGAAGCAATCGCTTCACCGCGGGCTTGCGGCGACGCGATAAACGAGGCTTTTCCTCGTGGCATGAGCGTGCAAAGGGACCGCGGAAATCGCATTCGAAAGCGTTAAATTTCAGATGCTCCTTCGCATTTCGGCCAATTTCTGCTTTTTTCATTTTCCCGGTTAAAGCTTATGCCGCGGTCAGTCGCGGGGAGTAAAAAGCTCGCAAGAACGTCCCGGGCTTCCCGGCTCCCGCGGCGAACGGGCCCCGCCGGAGAAGCGCAGAGCGCAGAAACGTTGGGACGCTTTTTAAAAGCAGGATTAACCCCGGGATCGCTCGAGACGAATCGGTCGGTGCGATCTCGGTGAGGCAAAAAAGAAAAAAAAACCTTGCGGTCGGGAATTTGAACGGCGACCGGTCAGGGGCGCAGCGTTCGCGCTGGAATATTGCGGAACGAGCGATCCAGGACGACGGGTCGCGGCCGACGGATTCGCTTCATCGATTGGACGAGAAATGGAAAAAAGGAAGGAAGGCAAAGGAAAAAGAAAAAAGGCAAAAAGTTTAAAATTTCCTCCCCGAACGCTCCCCCGTTTTCTTATGGAAAAACCAGGCTTTGCCTCGTTTTACCCAGCAGCTTTGGATTTGGCGTTAAAAGAATTACTCATTTCGGCCCTCTTCGCAAGTAAACCTCTCTTCATAATGCGGTTCGAGTGCACTCGACGGGAGCGGGGCCGTTCTCGGGATCCGCTCCCTTTTAATCGCTTAACCGTTCGTCGCGAAATCGCTTCGGACCCGTTCGCTTTTAATAAAACGCGAATTATTTACGCAAAGGCCGCGCCCCCGCTCGATCTCGATTTGTCGACCGCTAAAATGGGTTCTCGGCCCGCGAGGAATGTCACGCGTCGGTTTCCCATGATCTTACAACGCCGCCGAATTGGAAACCTGGAAATTCGTGCAAAGCGAGCGCGGACGCCCGCGAACGCCTCGACGCGAACGCGACCTCAGATCGAATAAAAAATCAATTAAGAAAAAATAGGAGTCCGAGCCGCGCGTGATTTCGGCCTCTATGGGAAGTTGCCCTTGGCACTGGAAGGATTTTTCGGCCCACGCGCTATTACGGCAGTATCCCATTATTTCACTCCTCTTACATAAGAACATTTTATTTTTTTTTTTTTTAAATTATATAATTAATTTAAATTTTTTAAATTAAATAAATTTGAACCCCGCGTTATTATCCAGCAATAAATATTCCCCGCAATGCCCCAATGCTCTCATCCGCAGGAGTCTAAATTACATCGAACATAAACGTCATGCCCATGTTCAAGAAGTGCTCGAACATTTGGGAGTCGCTTAACGGTGTGATTTTTCGATTGTAAAACGGAAATCCAAACGACAGTCGGGATCCCGCTGTCGAGCGAGCTGCTGGAATCGAAGCCTCCAGCTCCGGCCGGTAACCTTTTCTCAACTTTTCCTATTTTAATTTGAAAAACAAATTTTTCTTTTTTTTTTTTTTTTCTAAGCTGCGAATCACGGTCCGTCAGAGTTCACGCGCAGCCTCCCGAACTGAAGAATTGGATTTTTATGTATCGCCCGCGGCGGACTTCGCAGATTTTTTTTTTTTTTCGGGCGCCTCGCCACCGGTTTATTTGGCTTCCTCTTGGGCCGACTGCGTGTCAAGCGTTTAGCGAAGTTAAGCTTTCGCATCTCTAAGGCTTCTGGTATCCCGCACACGTTTCGGGCGGGCCCGATAAAACCGCCTTGGCGAGGAGAAGAAGTGAAGGAAAATCTCTGATTCCCCGTCGCTCGTGAGGGAGACCCATGGAGAAATCGACAGTCAATGCGTCGAAGTCGGGCGGGATCCCGACGCATTCGGAGAGGATTGCATCCGCGAGCGGCGGGATAGGTGATATTGAAATTATCGTAATTAATCAAACTTTATGAAATGTTCTCCCTTTGTTCAAACAGCGAGGCGAAATAGTTATGAGTTAGTATTTGTCATCAGCACTTGAGGGTGGTTTTGCCCCATTTTCACAATTCCGCAGATGAGTTTCGCTGATTTCCTCCGCGATGCGACCTCCGCCACCGATCAGGGTGCGCGCCCCGGCTGCAGGAATCTCGGACTTTGCGACCGAGTAATTTGCCCTTCTTGCATCTGCATTACCTGTCGATCCCCCGCTCCTTAGGAAAAGCATAAAAAGAGCTTGGGCCTTATTACGTAATGCGGGAAGATCTTCTTGGCACAAAATGCTTATCTGAATTATATTTATTTATATTCGAGCTTTTCATCGTAATTTACGAGAATATAAGAGGGCCGTAAATTAAATTTAAATGTGCTCTGAAAATTATTCATAAATAAATAGTTTCGGGGAGCGGAAAGTCTCCGTCCTCGCGTGAAATCTCGCTGCTGCGAAAGATTTTGCACCGATTACGGTAACTGCATGAAAAGTAAGGAGCGAGTCACGATGAAAGGGTCCGACGAACGAAATGAAACAGTCTGTCATCGGTTGCCGCGTATCTCATTTGAAAATTTTGCTGCTGCCACCTCCTGCAGCCCCTGTTTTCACGGCCAGACGGGAAGGACCCTTTCACACAAAGGAACGGGTTTGACGAGTTGGGATGGACCGCAGAAGGGCGATAATTGGCCCCATTTGGCGCGATTTGCCGCCCAGCGTTTAAATTTTTATCAAAATAATAATCATTTTCACCGGATACATTTGCTACAGTGCCTTTTATGCCGTCGTTCCGCAGTAGGCGTAAACGGATCGACAACTCACAAAGAGATTCATTTCTCTGCCTTTTTATTATTTCAATTACTACATGAAAAAAAAAAAGTAAAAAATAAAAAGGGAAATCTGGCATGAAAAAAACTATAAAAAAGGTTGCCTGATAAAGGGTTGCTCCGTAACCATTAAACGTTTCAGACGGTTAACTTCGGAAATACAATTTGTGTAGGTTAAATAATTCAAAGACCAAGTATTTCAAACCTTCGACTACATCAAAAACGTAACCACAAACGGCTTAAATCATTTCTTTTTTTTTTTTTAACACCATCGATTAATATGAATACGTACTGTCAGGAATGGAAACTGGTCGAACGGAGTACAAATTAAGATTTTCATCAATTAAGAATTCCTTTTTCTTTTTTTAAATATACTTACTCTGCCAGGTTATACTCTGGAGAATAAGTCCTTTTCCTCTTAGGAAAGGAGAGGTTGACATGTAACAAGTGTAAGTTATGTTTAAGGAAAGACGATTCGTTGTTTTCTTCCCCGACCATTATGATTGTGCAACTTAGCCTTTGTTTTTGTGAATTATATGCGGCCGCACCTTTCGGGAAAATGATTTTCGCAACTCAGGTGCGCATCACGAACCTGACTGAAACACGCAGGAAGGGAACACAATTCAATTGACTCGCGTACCGAGGGCGAAAAAATTAAAGTATGAAAAAAAAAAAAAAAGGGAACCCGATATAAATAAAAATAGCATCTGCTGCTGAAAGTTAAAATAGAAAGTAATAATCCATGGGAAAAAGTTTTCCAGGGAAACTCCAGACATTTATTCACAGTTTTTGTTTTTAAGGTAGTTGTGGAGAAGGTGCTTTCCGCCGAAAGTTATTGCGAAGAGGCAAAGCAAACGCCTTCAGAAAAAATTATTCACGTGGCGGGCAGGGGGCCCCCCCCCCCCCCCCCAATGCTAATAGCGCAATAATGAATGCGTTTTTTGTCGGGGGCGACATAAGTGCAAACTCGACGAAATATAATAACCGGGTACGGGAAAATATTGAAAAGGACGCGGTACATTAGTTTAGTTCTGCATTGTTTTTATTTCGAGTCCGTCCAACAGTCAGCAACTTGTGGATGATATTTGGAAGTTGGCGCAGTATGCACTCCTCGCACCACCTTTAGTTTCCCGGGCTGTAAATGCTGCAGAAGTATGATTTTTGAGCGTGAGTTTAAAAAAGTTTAATCCGCTTAAACTGAGTTTCTGAACCTGATGGTCATGCACAAGGGAAAAAATGGAATTACTTCAACAATAAAAGTTTCTAATGAAGTTTGAGCGAATTTTTTTTAAGACTTACGCAAGGAAAAATGTCGCGTGTTCGGATTTTTAAAACCGGAGAGCGCCTTTCATATAAAAGAAAAAAAAAAAGAAAAGATCCTCTTCTTTGTATTCATATAAATATAAGATCTCGTGATCAACGAATGGGTGCAGATCATTTCTAGTATGACAATAAGGACGGAAATAAAGAGCCGTTTAAAATGATTTGAAGACTGATGAATAGTAATCAAAATGGAGATTTTCGTAACAACTTAAAAATAAATAAGTAAAAAAATTTCTTAATATTGACAAACATATATTCAGCGAGATCGAAATGTGTGGGGACACATTTCACATGAATCGTTAATGTGAAAAATTTTGCAAAAAAAAACACCGCAATCTTAATACATAGATATTGAGTTTAAAAACTGCTGCAGCATTCAAAATTCCAGACATTCACTCTCACATTAAACATTTTGATCCATAAAAGTTTACTCTTATAATAATAATTGGTACTTTGGCCCCTTCATACGAACCATATGAATGTGCCTAACATAAAAATCCATACTTTTTTTCATCTTTTTCCTTTCGGCAGGATAATTCAATTTGAAACTGCGTCTAAGCATATCATACGCTTCGCCCGTGTCATTAGTACATAGTTTAGGAACCTGCATCTACAGATCTACTATTTCCCTTTTTTTTTTTTTTTTTAAACGAATTCTTTAAACCTAAATGAATCTTTGATTTAACAAAATTTAAATGTTAGTCAAAAATGATGACAAGAAAAAGAAACAAAAATGCAAAATTTCAGAACTCTTGTAAAAAGCACGATTTTGTAATTTACGCGGAGAAATAATGAAAATATTTTCTCGTATTGGTCATGAAAGCGAATTTGTTTTCAAAAAAACCCTTTTTCCTGGGCAATAACTTTGGCTATGAAGAATGTTTGGGGGAATAGTTGAAAGAAAAATCTTGCATCAATTTAGGCCGGACTAAGAGAAAGTTTTCCTACGGAAATGAAGTCTCATTCAAATGCACCACTATGGATATGAGGGTGAATGAAATGGAATTAAGAAAAAAACATCCCCTTAAATCCGCTCTCTTTTTACGATATTAAGAATGTTCGTCTTTGGGGCCGCGACCAATGAATTAGAATATTTTATGTAAATTTTTCTCATTTCCACGTGTAGCTCTGCGATGGGAATTACTCCTCTGCTGCTTCCGGTATGAGAGTTTCCGAATCTATTCCTTTTTCCAATAAGATCACACAAATATTATGAAATTTTCTCGATTTCTCAAAATTTTCCTCACTTGAAAATTACTCTGAACTGAAATTAAATTATTTTTTCAAGTTCCTGTCGAGCTACCTGCCATGCTTTCCTTTTAATCCAGGTTTTTTTTTTTTTTTTTTTACTCGTCTGCATAATCAATTATTTTTATCCTCGGTCTCTTTCAATCGTACACATTCGCAAATAACTCAATTATTTATGTACACTGGCAATTTGCATAAAAATTAATTAGACGTTAAGGTAGAAACGACCACGGTATGCAGGGCAGAATACAAACCGATCTGTTTATTGGACACTTGTCATCATTTCCACGCTGTCATTAACAGTAAAAGTTTTAACATAATTTCCGAATGTATCATCTTTGCACTCACCAGACAAAACATTTTTATTGCTAAATCAGTGATATAATCCATTTGGTTCATTTCAAATTTTTTTCCGTGATGTTACATATGAAAAGCTATAATCCATACGCTTTGCCTTTTAAATCACATAATGGACGTTCGATCGTGATGTCTACTTATTTGTAAGAATCCTTTTCACGTGTAACAAAAGACTACGCTGATTTATTGCTCTTGAATAATTACCGTCTTGGTATGTTATTTTTGCGATTTATAAAAATCTTTTCTTTCATTAACATAAATTATTTGTTTCGCATATACAAACAAAGAAATCAACGATACCAGCAAAAGTATTTATTGTGTAAAATGACTCAAAATCTTTGACTAATACAACTTTTTCAATTGACAATAACAGATTTACAAAAGTTTTCCTCTATTCGACAGTCTTATTACATAGGGATTTAATATCATCCCCAGGAGGTAAGCTGTCCATTGTCTATTTTATTATTAGCCGTATTGGTTGTATTTAGCGTCATGAGATTTCCTGCCTTTATGTTTTTCTATTAACCTTATATACCTTTATAAATTTAGGCTGTGGATTGTAAAATTTAGAAAAAAAATCTAAAATTTAAGGTTTTTTCAAAGTTCACTTCGACAATGTCATAACCTATTTATACAACTTTTTCTGATTAATCAAAAATCTAATTTCAGTATGTTGAAAATTAAATGATACGTGATGAATGAAATATTTATTGAAGGAACTACTTGTTATCCATTTCTTATCATTAATGCTACAATGTCAAGAACCTTAATGGTTAGATTCGATTGTAAGATGCTTGTGTAAATTCGGATCAATATTGGAGCGCTCTGAAAATATAACCTCCACTTTTTCAGGGCTGAATTGCTAAATTTATTTTGTTGAATTGTTACAGAAATTTTATTTTAACTAATTGATATATTCAAAGGTTGCTTAAGAAATCCGATACGTACTTTCTAAGCGAAATTAACAAATTATGAAGAAAGCAATGATGAGAAAAAATTTCGGAAATTTTGAAAAGTATTTTAATTAACAATTAAATGAAATAATTTTATGAATTTTTTCAGTGTTTCCTTTTTCATTAAATTTGGCACAGTATTCCATTTCTGAACGGAAAGTTTTATAAATAAGTATGGAATTTGCTTAAAGTTTGAAGAAGACATTAAACTTATTTCAATCTTTACGATTCAAATGAAAAATAAAATTTCATCGAATATGATACTTAAAATTTGCATATATATAATATACTCATTTTATTCCGTTTAGATGTTAATAAACTCATTTAGTTTCCATTTAGGTATTAATACATTCATTTACTTCCATTTGGAATCATTTTTCCCCTGCTTTGATTACAGAATAATATGGTGTTATATATAAACTAACAAACCTATTGAATCATTAAAGTCATGCTTCAAGTCTTTACACATAAATATAGAAGTTATTTCACCAATTGTTGCAAGTAGTCTTTGTTTCATTTATTACAAATACTTATAGCTGATTATTGTCTTCAAAAAGTAAAAAACAAATCTAAATTAAAATTGTGCTCAGTATCTGCTTTTGTTTTATTTCATCAATATTTGTCATTCTATAATCAAAACATTCTTTTATGATTCACTTTCATAAAATTTCTAATGACCGCAGCGACGACATCCCTTTATTTCTTTTGTCTTCAAAATCTCAGAAACATTATTTTTAGCATATTTTTCCATATTTTCATTTCCATTCTTTCATTCATTTATAAGGCAGTGCATGATTATTTTAACTTTTCATTTTACAACATTCCATAAGTGGAATGTCCCGTCGTCTAATATTGTCGTGAAGCACTTCATTCTTTTGAGATCATCTACACTTTTGGGGGGGTATTTTCGCTTTATATCACAATGCAAAATATTTCGATTGAAGTTTAATGTAAACACCACTCTCCTAGATTCAGATTTTATTTCCTTACCATCACCCAAACACACGACTTTATTGAAGGAAAAGAATATTTATCACAAGAGGTACCTTATAAAGCAAATTTCACTAACTAAAATCACTTGATAATGGACGTTAAAAATGACATGAAGCTTCGTGTATTTACGCATTACGGGTTATTTGCAGGGATTAAAAATGCCATTATTAGATAATGAACCTAACCTGACGATCACGACTTAAATCATCCGGGATCAGGCAAAATGGATGTATAAGTCATTCTGGAGCACAGTTTCATTATCCAAAAAATTTTCAATTTGTTAAGAATTTATTTGTTTTTCGTGTCACCGTAAGACGAATAGCCGATGGTAATGAGATGCCATTCGCTGATTACGGAAAGGATTATTTTTCCTTTTTTCCTTAGCATGCAGCATCACGGATCAAAGCCTTTGAGATTGCGGGCGAAGGACCCGCCATCAAATTTCAACTATCTGCTGCTGCCGCATAACAATTTCGCACTCTTTGTGATAATTAAGACCATTATAATAATAAAACTGATTTCGTCTCACCTTCATGTTAATGGTCTTCTCCATTTTTTTCATTTAAAAAGTAATCCAGATAAATCTTCACTCTAATCCCCAGAAGCATCCTCCCTTTCGACTGCCTTCCCCAGAATGAAATCCAAAGTATATTTCTCTTAAATTTTATATTTATTTGAACTACTTTTCAATCGCTATCCTGGTGCCGGAATTGAGATTGTCGAACTGAATGATTCAATGTACATAATCTTCTTGTTTTTACGTTTCCTTTTAGCTTTCCCTTAAAAAAGAATCGGTAAAGGCCTTCCCTAAATCTAATTACGCCTGAAAAAACAATATTGGATTAATTAGAGTAAAATTTTCATTTTCTCGTCGAAGGTATCCTTAAGCTTCAAGCGCTTCTTTCGATACGAATCGAGGGAAGAAACTTGGGGAGTAAAATATTTTTATATCTTTAATCGTTGAACTTTGCATGAAGCAGAAGATATTTTTGTTTTCATAATATTCAGAAATTATGAATTTTAGTATCGGGATAATCTCAGTACAAAGTCTTTTTATCCAAAAACGTTCGATCGATGCTGCTTCGATGAATACCGTTTTTGTAATGTAAGATCTTGCTAATATCAAAGGGATCAGTTTTTTAAATGACTCCGCGACATTTGATTTAAAAGTTGAGCATTTGGTCTGAGGCGAGTATAAAGTCTGTCGCCTTTCTCCAGTTTTATCCGAGGCAATTTGAATAGACAAATCCATTTAACAATATTTTAATGAAAATTCCCATCTCGACAATTTGAGGTAATGTGAGACGAATTTGGGAAAAAGGAGAGAATTCTATGGTTTTGGATCATCTCTTTGTCTATCCCCATTACCACGCTGGTAGACAAGTGATCTCTTAAGTATCCGGAGGGTACGCTACATAATGCATGCTCTCAAATGCGGTGTGCGGTGGCAACCCTAAAGTTCAACCCTAATTCCAGAATGTCATTAACAAATGTGATGAATTCATAACAATAACTCTTCGGAGGCCTTTCTGGTTGACAAAATCAAATAAACATTGTTAGAGGTAGGAGCTAAAAAAAAATTTGGTATATCGATTGGGGGTTGATTTTTAATCTTTATGTAGTTTCTTCTGCTTCTTTAGGCCGACCGTTTTGCTTCATTCATAAAATTGATTTAGACCATGTTACGGAGGTGTCAAATTATTTCAGCCGAGCAATCTGAATTACGGCTTCGGCGACACGTTCGTCAATATGTACATAATTTAAAGTAAGTTTTAAATTCGTTGCGTGGAGATTTGAATTTTATCTAATTGAAAAGATATATAGCATTTTAGACTGCGATAAACATTTGGAATGTGGCTTCATTAAAAGATTGACATTTGTAACAAGAAATTTAGAATTCGAATTTCATTCCATATTGGATCGCTCTTCATATTAGTTGTAGTTTTTAAATTATGAAAACATATTTACATTTGAATAACGAACATATCTGTAAATCTCTAAGTTATGCGTCAAACCGCGCTGCTGCTGTCAAGTTTTTTCTTTTTTTAACGCGCTAAAATTTTAAATTGTTAAAATTATCAAATCCGAATCCGTGGATGTTGAAAAATGTATACATCTTCTGAGATTGTTTCCAATTTTCCGCAAGAGATAGCAGACGATCTAACTGAGCAATTTTCAAACTTAAATGCAAAAACAATCCTTATAAAAGACTCGACAAGTACACTTGACTATCATACGCGTTTGTGAATGCTTTTATTGAAGCAAAAACTGATTAAACTCGGAACTCCTTTTTTTTGCTTTATATTTTCGTTTAATCTAGAAGTTTTCCCCTTGATCGTGAAAGAAAAGGATGAAAAGAAAGATTCGAAACTGAGATTAAAGCTATGTTGCTAAAAATCCGACTAAACAGGGATTTCTTTCATTCGAAATTACCTCAGACTCCGGAAAAGAAGCTAAATGGAATTTCCTGGACAAAAGGAAAAATCGGTTTTGCCAAATGTAATTGAACAGCTAAAACCGAGGATAGTCAGAGCGAGGAGGAAAGAGAAAAACGAATCTGATCTCCATAAGAAGTGGTGCGCACGAAATGAACATGTTGCACAAATGACGGGTATATGAGGACGTGTATGAATGAGATAGATCCGGGCAATTTAATGTTTCCTCAAAGGGCAAAAAAAAAAAGGAGCACAAAGGGGAGGAAGGGAAAGAATAAGCATTCATCCGGGGCCAAGGGTTGAAAAATGGTTCTTTTTAATCGGTAACCCGCGGTATATTACAAACACTTCCATCTGTTACTTTATACATATTATAACGTTCGCTAAAGCGACGTGGATTTATAAGCTGCAGGTTTACCAAGTTAGAGGCTTAAAAAAAAATGATCACGTTTTCGTCTTCTCACGCATAAGCGGAGGCTATAAATCGAACGGGATAACATAATTTGCCAAATCAGTTCTAAATGATGATTTCGGACTCCCTTACTCAGAGGAAATAACTTTGGTACTCCTCATAACTGAAAATCCCGTTGTCGAGAAGGCAACAGCTACACTTATCAAATGCGTTTACAACACAATCGGAATTTTCATCTGATAACACAGAAGAAAACAGCAATGAGCGAGCAGTTCGAATCGGCAAAGTGACCAACACTTTCAATACCGGAGACCGGGATCTTGAGAAAATCCCTCTGCAGCAGAATTGACGGGAAGCAACAGAGAAAGGGAGGAGGAAAGGTTTTCATCACAAGGGAGAGAATCCCACAAATTTAGTACAAGAAAAAAAAAAAAAGAATCTTAATATTTCTTCTCTTTGTATTAAGTTTTCAGGCGAAGCTGTAAAAACGGCCGCCGTCGATTGTCCGCTGCTTCGCGACATCGCCTCACAATAGAAAATTGCTTTGCTTCATGTGCCACATCATTTTCCACCCTGCGAGCACCAATCCGCCTTTTCTCCTCCGGTCCTTTCTTTTTCGTCCTGTTACCTGGACCCACGGCCATGAAGCTAGCACTTAAATCCGGGTCGTTTTCCCAGCAGGCAGGTTCCGCTGCGGAGCGGAAAACTTCAAAAACCGCGCCCTTCGGAAAACGTCAGCGGGAAGAGAAAAAGCTCGAACAATTCCACTTTTTCCTTTTTTTTTTTTTTTTTTTTTTTTTTCCTCCTTAATTTCGCATATACGCGCTGATGCATATGCAAATTGAAGATTTTCTAACCGAAGGCACGGATGACTCATTTGGTGGTTCGCGGGAAAAGCCGAGGAAACGCCACCCCGGGCAAAAGTCTCTCATAATGGTGCCTCCCGCAGAGCGTGATCATTCAAAAGCCCTACCTCGGAGGCACAGCCGACACTCAATCAGTTTTCCATTCGCATTTAAATCCGGAGCTAATAACTTTAGCGGTGATTTACAATTTTTGAAGCCTCAAAAAACCTGGGTTTCCGGATTGAAAAAGACGCGCCGGGACGCGGCATCGGAGCCAATCACGCGCGCGACTCGCTTTGTTAAGCATCGGAGGGATATAAATCTAGGTAGGAAAGTCAAGAGCAGCGGGATTCTCCGGCCTAAATAAATATGGAAAGAACGTGTATTCTGGAAAGAAAAAGTAAATAAGTACATTTTTCAACAATGGTGGCTAATCACCACTCACACGTCGTCATCCTCCAGATCCCCCGGCGAGCTGGAGCGGCAAATGCCTCCACCCTCGCAAATCTGCCATTGTCACGAATCTTGATTACAGCTGAAAACTTGCCTATTGACTTTCGAAGGAAATTCCGCCTTCATTTTGGGAATTTCTTCAAGATCCGGTTGATTCCCCCTGAGCAACGTATCGGAATCCAAACTGCGTTTTTAGCATCTCCACGGCAGAAGATGAAGATCGAATGGGATGGATCGACGCGTTTTAAGACAGATCGGAAATGGCTTTGAACGCTCCTTCGAAAAGGAATTGATTTTTCAGTCGTGTCATTAGCTGGATCGGTCGCAAGTGAAGGAACCAGTGAAAAAATTAAAATTTTCACCGAAAAATTTTGCTGCTCCCCAATTTGATACCGTTTCACCGAAACAGCCGAAAAGTTGATGTAAGGAAAAAAATAAATAACCAACTCATTATGTTCGAACCCTTTGTTTAAATAAAAAAAAAAAAAAATTAACACTGGACGGCTGGGTTAAATATCTAAAAGTTTGCCTAAAAAGAGACCGAAGTTGCTGCCATATATTAGGTTAATAAGGTCTGTCCCACAGTCAAACACTTAAATGAAAGTATTAATAAATTCGATCTGTGATATCAGCCTTGCTTAACCGCAGCACAGCATAATGCATTGGACTTTTTTTTTTTCTAGAATTCTTGTTCGTAATTAATGAATAAATGTAATGAATAAATAAATGAAAAGTAATCCCAACCGCGATATTTAGTCTCTTGTATTCGACGGCGATTTTTTTTTTTTTTTAAATGAGGGTCTTTGACAGTTTGTTATATTTATGTGTGGTGAACGTTAGACAACTTATTTAAAGAACAATGATTCCGTGATAGAGATTCACGTTTTGTTTTCGATCCTTCTATTGTTGGCGTAGATGACTTTTAATTTCCCTCAGTGCGTTACGTGCGCACATCTATTGCTTATTATATTTTTTAATTCTGTTTTTCGCGATACCGTGAACGGGGCCGATTGAACGTTCCAGAACTGTGCAGCATCCTGTGGCTGAAAACGAGATTGAAGAATCATCAAGATGAGGCATTCAGCATCCATCAGGGACTTTGTTGCAGATTTTTTTTTTCTCTTCTTTTTTTTTTTTTTTTCCATCTCGTTCCGCTCTTTTTCGTTCCTTTCCCTTATTTTCGAAACGCATTCGCTCATAAGTCAGATTTAACGTCAAAAAAAATTTTATTTTATTTTTTTTTCCTCCTCAAAATTAACACGGAAAAAATCACGTTTTCAGCAGGAGGAAGACACATCGCTCTATTGTTTTCGCAGCTAGGGCCACGAAATTATTTTCCCGTTCATTTATTTCCGATCTCTGCATCTTCTTGTTAGCAATCGAATGGTAAAATTTTGCGTCAAAATGGGTAGAAAATAAATGGTGAGGAAATCCGCTCTTCTCGTGCGAGTTACGATTTGTCGGATTTGAAGGAGTTATGAAATACATGAAATTGCGATTAAAATTTAAGCAGTTTCCACTTTGAATTAGTAAGGGATGAACTTCATTAAGAAAACGAAGGGTTTTATCGTATAACCGACTGTTAAGGCGATTTTTCAACGGCTCTTATTTAAATTTTTGTTCAGCGCGCAAAAAATTTTGAATAAGAGATTTTCGCGATGCACGGTTAAGGAGGCAAAAAGATATCCAGCTATTTTAAACACTAAATTAAACCATATGGAAAGAGTTTTTTGGAAAACCTTATAAAAATCGTCGGAGAGATTTCCCTCAAAACGAAGCTGGAGCGAGAAGTTTAAATTCTGGAATTTTCGGGCACTGACATTTTCAATCTTTCTATTAATGTTTCATATTAGAGATGCAGCGATCATTCCCCCATTGCACTCGCCGAGATCATTAATAACGCATTTAATATCAGATAGTCTTGCAAGAGCATTCATCCCATTCTTAGCCTGCACTCCGCAGGTTCATCTTTCTTAATATGCTAATTGTTATTTAATCAGACCGTCCATCGCTTTAATTGCGCGTTTACACACTACAAAGCAAACTGTGGGACAGGAATGCTCAGAGCGGAGACATTGCAAAGTTTCGGCCTCCTGTCAGATTTTCGCCGTTTATATTTATGCTCACCGCAGTTTAAGTCGGAAATGTCGCGGCGGAAGAAGCGTCGACGATTCCGGGGGCAAACGAACGGCCGGCGAGAATCGGGGCACCAGACGCCGATTTTCGCGCGAGGTCACACGCAAGCTTTCATTGTGCCGGCAGAAAGCACGTGCTCGGCTGCAGAATCGATTCGTGAGAGGAAATTCAAAGAAACAAGACTTTCGGCGTCACATTCCCGGCTGCGATCCCACACAAAAACCAAATTTGATTTGATATTTCCACATCCGATTATTGCATGGATGTCGAAACACTTCCAAATCACGTTCTCGATATGCAGTTCGGGGGGGGGGGAAAATAAAAAAATAAAAAAAAAAGCTGCGGTCGCTCGCTGCCGGGAGGCAGTGGAGCTCAAAAAGACGGCAGAGTGCTGGCAAAACCCGCGCTTCGCAGGGAGCTGCTGCACACGTTCGTCGTCCTGTGACCGCGGTCGACCAGATGAGGACAGAAATTTATATTTTTCTTGCAAATCGTAAAATTTTCAATTCTCTCTTGTCCATTGACAAAAATAAACATTATGCCTCATATCTTGTGTGTTTGATACCCGCACTTCCGCTGATAAATAAACTTCCTGTTTTATATATATAGGAAATTCTCGTCTTTTGTTTTTTGCTTTTATTTTTTCAGAAAAATGTTTTTGATCTAACTCGAAATTATTTACAGAAAGTTGTTTTTTATTTTTGTGCCACTTTGCCATCTATCACTTTCTGCACATTTTTTTGATATAAAACATCGATAGAGCTTCATGTTCGCCGGTTCCGTTTTAAGCGTCCAAATTACTATGCATGGAGCGCCTAAGTTCAAGTGCGTCGAATTTCATTTGCCGGCAAATACATTGATTTCACTTTTGTATTTCCGATCATAAATGAGCAATTAATGCTATCATTGCCAACAACTAGTTTCGTTCGAATTAAAGCAGGACCTGTATTTTAATATGCGAGCATTTGTCAGGGAATGACAACGCACTGAAGAAATTAGATCGCGGAATGAATAATTGTTAATAGTTTATTGTTTTACCGAAGTATATATATTTATTTAGTACGCGTGTTCAAAACTGCCTGATTTTTCACAAATATCGTTTCACGTGCAAACAAAAAATAAATTTTTTTTCACAAAGTAAGAGGGTGAATCCATGAGACATTCAGATGCAAAGCGGATTCTACGACGTATGCAAACATTATTGATACGCGCGATATTTTTTATATTATGTACAATATAAACACCATATTGTCATATCTTTACCTTTATTTAGTGATGACGAAATAAATTTCTATGATAAAGTAACAGAAATTTTTAATTACATATCGACACTAATCCAATCGTTGACCCTCAAGAAAATTATTTAAATTATTTTATGTTCTATAAAAAAGAAAAAAAATTATAAAAATTACTCCGCATTGAAAAAGCCATATTTAACATAGCTGGAACACCACTTCGATCTATTTAAGAAAGTTAAAGAATATGAGATTCTTTTAAAAGTAATATTCATCCGACAAACTTCTGTTCTGGAGTGAAAAGAAGCTTTTAGGAGCTTGAAGCAAAGCTTTTTTTCTTACACCTAAAATAAGGTCTTCGGTTCTTTTTCTGCTACTCTTATTCTTAATTATTATTTCTTTGCATTTGGTGCTCACAGTGTAGCTAATAAATTTCTTCTCTTACATTTGAACGTTGTTTGATATTCTTTAAATAAAAATTTAATGCCGAATTGTTGCGGACGGAGTAATTGCATTTATCGATTAAAAAAAGACCCGAAGCTATGCCGTGCAAATGAAAAAACAATTTTACCATTTTCTTCAGTACGACAGCGTTGCATTAACGACTTTCAAAGAACTTCATACAAAAATTCTGTAATATTGGAAAATTACCTAAAACATACTGTTTAATAGATTTATTCCCTTACATGGGCTTTAGATTGCATAAATAATAAATTTCAAGAATTTGCTAGACAAGTGTCAGAGAAATTTCCGTCAATTGCACGTCAAACGTGAAAAAAATATATATATATATATATATATATATATATATATTAAAAGATGGTATTTAAAAGTATTTATTGCGCTGAAAATTTTCGTCAATGTTACAGGTATTAAAGCAAGTTGAGAGAGGAGATTTTCAATATTAAAACTAATAAAAACTTTTAATAGATCTGCGATGACTGAGAACGCGATTAACTGCTTTGGGAATTATATCCATTGAACACGAAATTTCATCATTTCCACGTTTATAGGAATTCGTATAAAAATTTAGCCGAAGCAGAGTCAAGAGAAAAATTAATCTTCGACAGAAGTTTGCGTAAATATTTTAGATATTTTCATGCATCGGCATTATATTACATGTGCATTTTTTTAACTTTCGAAAGCGGGAGGTTGTGAAAATTTTTTTATTTTTGCGTGACAGACATTAAAGTTTAACTTTCTGTTGTCAAACGATTGTCGTGGCTGACAGTTTTAAATAAAACAAGGCTAATTAATAAAATTTCTTATAAATGGTCAAGTTTATTTAAGTGCCTCTTTTCCAGAAACGGAAAAGAGAACGATTTGGAGGTTTTTAATGTTGAGTTTTTAATAAAAAGACTTAAAATTGACCAAGTGCAGATAAACCGCGTGACTCTTGATTATGATTCTGATAACAAATTTATTTATTCCCATCAAGGAAAAAAAGACAAATTTTATTAACACTCCTGCAGTATCATTGGAAGTGTTACCTACTGCAGCTCGGGGCCCATTACTGACAATGGTGAGCAGTAAAAAAATTCCGTCTGCTTTGTCTAAAAATTCTATCAATTAACCTAACGTGCAAACAAGGTTCGGTTAATTTTTAATTAAAGAGACATATTAGAAACTCAGTTATAAATAAAATAAGTCACAAACTTCATGAAAATCTGGCAATTTCTGGGATCTTTAATTGAAATGATACTCGTAACTGATTTTATTCTTAGTCTGAAAATGGATGCATTTTTGGGTTTATTTACGCCTTGGTTTTACTGAAGCAAAAGAAACATTCTCATAGCAACTCTTTCTTACAAATCTTTTCTTCCATCTTTCCTTGATCTAAATCTCATTGCGTTCGTAATTAAAACTGCGTTACTTCTTATTCCACTTTGTTCGCATCTACATTTCGTCTGCGATACGTCCTGTTTCGAATACAATTCGCCTTAAACCGTGTCCTCGGGTTTGCCGCTGGCCATTTTGGCGTCCTTTCAGCTGCGCATTTTAAGGAACTCGAACAATCTTCCCTTTTCGAGGACTATTACATTCGGGCCGACTGTCTCTGATGCAAAGTGCGAAATGCGGAGGAAAATTTGAGGGATTTCGGCTTCGAGCCGAAGTTTTTTCTTTTTCCATGATGTCGCTCCGTCAAATTTGATATTTTGCGGTCAGTAAATTCAATCGGCATTCCATTTCCTCCGTAACCTTCATTTATGAGATCAACTTTGCCTTTTTCCACTTTTGTGCCGGATCCTGTGACGCCCTCTTGTCTCGGGAATCTGCTGCAGCATGGTCCACCCTCGCCGCTGACGAAGCGGAGGACGTCGGGATCCAGGATCTCCCCCGTCCCGATGCACTTCCCTGCAACTTAGACGCCTTCGTAAGACTTTTTGCAAAAATCTTCGTTGCGATTTCTCTCCGCGGAACTCCGAACGTTTGCATGGATCGTAAGCTGCTGCTGCCGTCTGCTGGCTGCATCCGAAAGTTATATTTAACGTTTGGAGTAAACTGGGAGAAACGCTCTATTTTTCCCTCTTGGTTTTGCCAACGGATTAATCAAAATAAATGATCATTTAAACATAAAAATAAGTTAAATTTTTTTTTCTTGCCCTGAACAACAGGGATGGATCAAGTCTTAATGTTCCTCTCCCGCACAAAATCTGACTTTTTTCTAGTTTCTTATACCTATGGACTTTGAAGGCACACATCTTATCACCACGGCACCATATTTTTTAAAAATATAGATTGCTTTGCATTTGCCACGCCAACGTATCTCCTTTGGCTATGTGAAAGTAGAAATTTTACTGCAGATGCTTACTGTCTGTAATGCCTGCAAGTGATTGAACATTTTTCGTGGCTTTTTGGCATTCTCACAACCTTTTATGATTACATTTGCTACTGAGCGGAATGTATCATATTTCTTAAGCAAAATCTCCATTTACCAAGTGCGATAACATTTAAACAGCCTCTGCTCAGTTCTTCCTGAGCTTTTTTTTAGATATCAAAAGAGAGATAATAAGATCACGTAAAAGACTGGCGTGACTCTTACCAACTCATCAATTGACATTATTCTTTATCATATTCATTCCTTTGTGACATATTTTTACTATGTGTTGTCAATTGAGTCCGTCTTTGCTCTTCTTGCCGGTTTCACAATCGAAATTGATTGAAACATTCTGCTTTATTTTTTTGCCAAGCGATTAGTAATTGTTCTCTTTAAAAAATCAACCATTACCTCCTCAAGTAGCCGATTGCATTAAACGATCGTTTCATCGGACGAAAAATTCATATTTTTAAAGGTCGGGATGAAAAAGATATTGAGATCTCATTTTATGTGATCGTGGCCGTGTTTTCATTATGGCGAACTTTTAAAAGATGATGTGTAGCTGAGAAATTAAGTTTCCTCATTACGTAAGAAATTTTCGATAATCAGTACCGTAATCTAATGTGAGACCGGTTTATGTGGGGACATTCCCGGGACTATGCCTTCGCTAAATTAGAAAATCATTATCAGAAATGATAAAATAAACTGAAAATAACATGTTAAACAATCGGTGGTTGCAGATAAGGTTTTTGCATAAAATTAAAAGAGCATTTCGAAAAATTGGGAAGAAGGAAATTTAAAATTTTCACCAGCTTCAATATTAACTATAGTGAATAAATTAAAGCCGAAGATGAAAGCAAATATATATTTTTTTTTAAAATTTTAACGTTATGACCAAATGCGCTTAGTAAAGATTTCGCGTGTTTTTATTACAGATTAAGTATCGAACGACGATCAAGTTTGCGTTTTACCTAGGCTGGAAAAGAGCAGCTTTAGTGGCTGTTTCCAAAATTGATCCCACGTCTGACTTTAGAGGTAACCTCAGGATTTAGGACAAAAGTTTGTAAAAAAGGGAAATACGAGCGAAACTTGAGAAAAGTGATTTCACATCAGCAAACGACCATGACCGTTTCATGCTCTTTGCACCTAAAATTTATTAGTCCATTTATGTTAAATATGAAGATTGGTGAGGGTTTCCTGCGGAGACAGAGGGCTGCACAAATTTCTTTTCTTCCCGTTCGCAAACGAAGAGATAGACCCAATTTTATTTCCTACCTTTGCCCGAGGGCCAATTTTTGCATGTAGACAGACGAAAAAAAGGGAAAAGTTTCAATTGGTTTCATGAACTTTAAAATTCACCTTTTCTTTCCGTATGAATAAGAAACCGTAGTCGATATCCGTTGCTCCTTTATCGAGTTTCAATGAAGAATTTCAACTTCTTGTCCGACCCTCCTGCCTTCCCGTCCGACGGGAAAAGTTTTCTCATATGATAAGCAGAAGGAATCCTTTCTGAGGATGTATTCAAATCTGGATTCGAAATGACTTTTTTAACTTTGGCGGAGGATCTTCCGGGAGAGAGGAAAGAAATCTCTAATGGATCGGTTTCCGCTCTCAGATCCTCAGGGTTTGCCAAACTGCCGAGAGCTCGACACCGCTTCCAAATCAAAAAGCATGGCGAAATTTGAAATTTTTAAAAAACCATGAAATGCGCATTTAAAAAGCCACTGCAAACATGAGCTGGCTCGGAAATGGTCATTGCCGAAACTCAATTCTTTGGCAAGTTCATCATTATTCTAAAGGTCTCCATTAAAGAGTACATCAAGTGTCGATTTTTGTAGTTACATTTTAAAATTTAACATAGATAATTTCTTTATGTAATTGTTATTATTCATTCATCATGTTAAAATTGTCGCATATTTCAAATAAGAGAAAGATACGAATGAACTTTCTTAACTTTATGGTATATTAAAAGAACTTGTTCGGTCAAAAATAAATGACCAGCCGGAAGTGTTTACGATTTAGAGGGTAAGTACAAAATTTTTTTGACTAAATCCATGGGCGATACCCGCTAAGAGTTAACTTCCCTCAAAATTCATCGAGTGAAATTTTCCCGCATCTCCAGAATTTTGGAAATTCTTTTCTTAAAAAGGAAAAAGCAGGAATTTTGTGTGGCTGGGGACTAGATGATGCACAATATAAAAAAAATAATTTTGGTTTATTAAAAAAAAAAAAAAAAAAAAAAAAAGTAGAATAGTTTATGCCTTTAATTACGGGAGACATTTTTGTAATTATTAAAGGAACCTTTACAATATACTGTATTTTTTACTTTTTGCAGCTCATGAAATTTTCTCTCTTTCAAAATTTGTTCCTATGTAGTAAAATTACTCTAAATTAAATTTTTTTAAAATTACATTTATTTCCAAAAGTGATGTAAATATATTGTCATTAAAAGAAATCCGGTTAACAAAGAGTTTCACACGTAAAAACCTGCGATAATAACTTGGACTGCGAAGTTGGAACATATTGATATAAAGTTGTCATTGCTGTACGTGCGCAAGGCCGTGAGCTGAATTATATATTCGGGAAGTCCAAGGTGAATCAAGCTAAGTTATGGACGTGGCGAACACAATGACGAATCCTTTACCCATTTAGTTTTGATCCATTGACAAAAATTTGCTCCGGCACCGAAATCCCCCGGAGACGTTTCCGCCGAAAATGTTCCTCGGGAGCTTTGCACGTTTATGCAGATAGAAAGGCACCGAAAATTCTTTTTGGCTTCCCGAGGGTTGACCTCCCTTTGCGGGTGGGATTTTTTACTCCATCTTTGGATTTCAATAGTTTTACCTGATTTTCTAACGTTTCTAAGGCAATATTTTTTCCCTTTATTCTCCCATCCTCGTCAATCCTTGCCTACGTGCCTCTACTTTTTCCCTTCGTTCACGTCACTTGGTTGTCGATTTGCAAATGCTTTTGTCAATTTTTGAAATATTCTTCAGAATCATCCTCTTTTCCTTGGTTATCTTAACTTTTGCGGATTTTTCTTATCCATTCAATTAATATTTTTTCCTCTTCCGCAAAATCTTTGACGTTGTTTAATGCGATTCACGTTAATTAATACGTTTCCAAGTATTTTTTTTAACTTCCCTACTCCGTACAAATTAATGTTAACACATTGGCGTATCTCGGACGGCTTAAATTTAAAATATAAGTATTTTCAAATATTACTTGAATCAGTTTGTTACCGGTTTAATTTTCAAAGAGTAACAATTTCGGAATTATACGGCACTGTCAAGTTTTGAAAAAATTTCGTGAAATTTTTAAATTTAAAAGTACGATCTCTCTTTGTTTCTAGAGGGGGGGGGGGGGGAAGGAAATCTTAGCAAACATCAAAGTTACCGCTTTGGCTTAAGCTGAAGAAAATCGCGATCTAAGAGGAAAGGAAAGAAAAAGCAACACCTTAAAGAAATCATTTTTTCCTGAAAATAAGAGGAAAAACCCGGGAAGGCAAAAGGGAAAAGTGAAAAATCTGGAATAAAATTTTAAAATCGATTTTGGGATGGAGCAAGATTTTCATTAGGTTCTTCGTGACAGATTCGATGCAGTTTCTCAGCGCTGGAAAGATTCATATCTCCGGTTCCAGCTCGAATTTTATCTACTTGTCTTAATTTCGAATTCGGGAACGCCTAAAGCATCTGCGGAAAACCACAATGACAATTTTCATTTTTCCATTCCTCCCGAAAAAATGGCAAAAGGCTGAGGTTTTTTTTTTCTCCATTTTTTTCTCAAAAATCCTCTTTCTTTGCTCCTTTTCCCGCTAACCCCATTGGTTTTATATGCAAACGAATTTTTGCGAAATTTGTAAATAATTTAATTTTTTGGGCAGACAATTTCGTGACTCTTTATGGATAAATGCATAATTTCATTTTTGTTTCTCTGTTATTATTTTAAGAACCAAACGATCCGTAAAGTTTCCATCCAAAAGAGTGGTAAATGATCTGAGTGTCACTCAATATTTTTTTTTTTCTTGTTTAAAAAAATGTCTAGAATTTTATTTATCTGATAAGTTTCTCCCTGGATAGAAGATTTATTTTGCAATTTTCAATAAAAATTATGATATATTTCAAATAAATTTGATGTGAGCAAGAAATATAAGGGACTTATAAATCTGATTAAGGCCGAGATTTATCTATTCAACAACTGAAAAAAATCTTATATTATTATCTGCATCCATATATATATATATATATATATATATATATATCAGAATTCTGGAAAAATTCGAGCTTTCTGTTAATAAGAAATTCAATCTGCCAATAAATTTTAATTTCAGCATAGTCCCGATCAATATTTTAAATATTGGTGACGTCGCTTGCGATCTTCCCATTTTATATATAATATGTGGTAAATATTTTAAAGTTGTAGAATAAAATTTTTTTTATTTATCTTTGTCATAATTTTTGTTTTTAGTGAAATTTCTTAGATTTGAAAAAAATTTACTTTCAATTCACTGTGGTTTTAAAATATCTTTCCCAAAAAAAGAATTTTACAATACTGTTATCAATGTTCTTTTATTTTAGAATCATTTTCTGATTTTGAAAACTATAAAAATATATTTAAACTTAGTAGATTCATTACTCTTGGCATCAAGTGGCCAAGTCAAAGAAAGAAATTTTTAACTGATAAAGGTTTAAGAATCAAAATTCTCTCTCACAGGAATATACACGGGGGAAAATATAGTTATTTTAAAATTTAAAACAACTGTTAAATAAGCTAACTTCATTTTGCCTGATATAATTTTAGCATATTCCGCATGATTTTAAATCTTCCCCCGCTAAATTCAAAATATATGTACGCATTTATAATTAAATTGTATATGAAATAAATTAGTAAAGCATATGCTGCATTTACTGATAAAAAAAAAGTGAATTTTGATTATGAGAAATGTATGGTAAAAAAAAAAAATTGTTCGAACGTGAATCAGAAAAAAAAAATATTACATTTATTTATTTTCGAATAAAATACGCAATGGAATATGGATTTTTGTCTTGACAAATTTCTCCCGCAATATTATATTTCTTTTTTTTTTTTTTATCTTTATGTTTATCCGATTTCAAACACAAAACTGAGCTTCCTCGAGGGAAGAGATTTGATCGGTTGATTTCATCCCTGCCTTTATGATTAATGCTTGTGAATTTTCCAATTAAAAAACATCTTAAGGATTAAGAGGAAAATTCTGTGCGCCAAACTTTTAATTTTTGAATGATATTAGAAATGATAATTCTCTATCTGCAATACAGAGGAAATAAATATTAAACGATCTAGATGGGAGGACTCTGCTTCAGAAATTTTTTATGTACAAGATGATTGCCGAAATATATTGTTCAAAACTGGAATAGGAACTAGAAGTTGTATTAGACCGCAACTTTTATCTGATGCCATAAATTGGAGGTAAAAGAAAGTTCGGCCCTGCTCCTATTGCTATATTTATAATGGTATCTGCCGGATATGTTAAAGGAAATACTGACGTAACCCAGGTGAAATTCGGAAAAAGGCTGCCAATATATTATGATAAAATAGGAAGAACAATTAAAATCAATTTTTCAGATTGACATGAAATTTCGGTATTAGACATTTAATTTATTGTGTGCATGCTCCTTTCCATTCAAATGAAATTTTGGTAAAATCAGATGTATGTTGCGACTGCTTTTCTGATAAAAGAAATTAATAAAACGACAATATCAAGTATATATTTATTTATTACGTATATAGCTATCTTTTGTTTTACACTTATGAATATCTTATTAACATTTTTTAAATAAAATTACTTGGGATGGTACAAATATTCATAGTATTTATTGTATTCTTTTACTGATTTCTTTCACTTTTAAAATGTAAATGAAGTTTTTATGAGCAATTTGTATTTAAATATCATAACTTGACGATGTTAACGAATAAATGATTTTCATATGATTATTCTTTATATTAAAGCAATTAAATCCAAATCCCAAGCACAATGAATTCCTTTAGAGATTGGTTTTAGTTAGACAAAAAGGAGCCGTTTGTCAAATAACCTAACATTAATATTAAACATATCTTCTTGCTAACGATCAGACTAACTGAACATCGTATTTGCAAATCATAAAAGTGGTAAGAAAGAATGTTTTAGTTTGAGGGAATTTATTTAGATTATAAAATGTTACATTGAGCAAATTTAGCTATAGAGTTATTCATAATTCAGTTCGCTGTTCAGAGACTTAACATGAGCTTCGTCGAAAAGATGGTAGCTTTATAATTTATTGAACTCTAAGAATCATCCAAATCATATGAAATTCGTTAAGAATAAATTCTGGAGACACTTTGCTGGGAGGCTACTTTAGTGAATATGAAGATTATTGAATGCAAGCCTTATAAACTAATTTTTTAAGTTTTAGGAAATTAGTTAAATGATCTGAAATTTTAACTTAGTTGCTATTGCATGTTGAAACTGAAAAAATTGTTATTAACTGTAAATTTTTGGAGGAGGTAGAAATTTTTCAAAATTTAGTTCTATTTTTCAGAATATTCAATAAGGGATATTAAATTTTCCCACAAAAATTTTTTCAATACCGTTTCGGAAATCAGATGTAGATTCGTGTGTCCCATGGAATTCGGCCGACCTGCAAAAGGCCAAAAGTTTCCCTCGTATGTCAATGTTTAACATTTGATCCATCCGACTTGCCAATAAGATTTAAACTGAAATCGATTCACTCGGTTAATACCTAAAAACCTATTATATTAAACCTTAAAGCTATACAAAATCATTTCCAAGGGATGTTCACCATCCTTTTACTTTAACATTCTCCCCATTCTCATATCCCAAAGCCTCCCGGGTAATTTACATGTCGACCATTCTTCTAGCTTGTAATCTGGAACTTCATTTCGATATCCGTCAGCCTAGCAGAAGACGAGATGGAAATATTCTTTGTCATCTGTATATCCGGATATTCGATTTTCGTCTCTTGCGTAGAAAAGAAAAGCCCAACCCCAAAGGTAGCGGATTATGCTATTTTCCCGATTTAACCTAAGCCTTCTCCTTACTCAGTGCCCCGTTTTCTCTCCCCACACAGATTTATTTCCATCGTAGAAATTGGAAAATATGAACCTCAAAAAGTTTGGAAAACTAATTTGGAGCTGGAAATATAAGATTTTCTATTCTTTTAAGCGAGAATTTATTTTCAATAAAGGTTCTTTAGGGAGATTCTCATTTTATTTCTCATATTTCGGCAATTCTATCTTTTTAGTAGTTCATCCGGGATTCGCTTTACTGCCATTATCCATTTTTCCACAATGGACCATCCTAACGAAATTACTTTTTAATTTTGTTGTGTACCGCTCAGAATGTGTAAGCCTTTCATTTAATAAGCATTCAAATTTTCTTTTTTTTCGAAATAAAAAAATTTTCTGATAAAAAAAAGCGATACGAAATGGCAAAACCCCGCAATCAAATGAAAACAATTCGTTTCTTATGAGAAAAGCAAACTTAATGTAAGATGTTGTAGACAGGACTTTGATTATTGGCATTTACTCAACAAATTAACTTAATACTGACCAAGAGAATATTTAACCGTAACTTTTCAGTTTTTGTGGACTGTATGCATCATTTTATATTAGTATGCCCGAATTTAATGCTTGTCAAAACCTTTTTATTAAAGACTTTACTAGAGATTGTGAACACTTCCAAAAAATGTATGGATCTTAACGGCAAATTTTATGATTTAATATCAGATCTGTATTGAATCATACGTTGATGCAATTTGAAATTACCATTACACATATTACTTTTCCAAAATTGTCATTTTCACGAATTAATTTCTGAACTATATAAATTAGGAACTAAGTAGCTCCATTTCCGGATAATGCTTAAATTAAAAGTATGAATCGTAAAGTTTAGTTTCGAACATTTGTTATTTTAATTCTTTCAAAGTAAAACGCTAAACTTTAGAAGTTGTTTTTAAGAAATAATTTTGCGCAGTCTTAACTTTTACGGAGAAGTGAAAATATTTGTTCAGTTGAAAATGTCTTTTTTCAGATAACTTTTAATCGAGGCTTTCAATTTTTAAAGTCAATATTTTAAAAATTTAAAATGGGATGCCTCAAATGGTCCTCTGCAACAAAATCAGACCGAAAGGAGTTAAAAACTTCTTTCATCGTCGAAGACTAAAATCAAGCCTGCCATTGATGTGTCTAGTAAACTTTTTGCGGTCGTTTTGCAATGTGAATGGGAGACATTTCGGTTGCATGATAGAATTCACCATTGGAACCCGCTGTCAGAAAAGTTTTTTTTTCTTTTTCAGGAGAGACGGTTAAGACCCGTGCATTTCAATCGAATATCAAACCGCGATGTAAAATGAAAGGAGTCGATGTCTGTAACGTGTTAATTTTATATTTTGCGACAATGATTTGAGCTTCTTAAAATAACGAATCTTACCAAGTCAAAACGTACAAATTTTAAAGTTGAAGCACACTCGTCTTTCATTTGCTGGTATATGGTATTTCTCACAGCTAATGACCTCAGCTTAATCAAATGACGAGCAATGATGTTCTGTTTATGTGTTTTGTACAGTGCTTAATTTCCGGCTTTTAGACGATCTTCTATCAAGCGCAAAGCTGAAATACATAATATTGTTGGTTATGAGAGATAAAGAATCCATGGTCTACAATGGAAGTATACGTTGGATAACGCATCTGCGCTATGACGGGCGCCTAACAATTAGCGATTAGGCAAAGTTTATTCTTCGTTATATTTTAATTTTTCTACAGACACGCTGCTATTTCTCCCTTCATGTCTTTTTTTTCATTATACATTATTATACTATAAACTCCATGAATGTTGAGATTTTTGTCATCCATTGACAATGTTAACGCTTAAAAAGAACTACTCTTCGCTTCATTCTTTATCGTATGCAGGGCTCTCAAGGGAATCACACGCCAGAAAATGAACAAAAAATTGAAAGAAATGTAGTCAAATCTAAAAGAATTGGAAAATAAGGTTGTATTAAAAGGGAAGAAAAGACAATTTTCCTTTTTTTCGAGAATTTCCTCCTTAAATAAGCCCAGAATCAGCGTCTCGAGGCAAATGCACACGCCGGTCTTTGTAAAGTGAAAATTTTTTCTTCTGCTGAATCTAAGAAGCAATTTTTTCTCAATGCTGCCATAAGGCGAAATTTCATTTTTCTTCACATCCCGGCAAATAAAGAGCGCGATTATTGAACGTCAAATTGCATTTTAGACGAAGGAAGCAGAGCAAGAAGAAAAAAAAAAAATTATTCGGAGGATTGTGTACCACTCGAGGATTGCTTCATGGGAGGAAGTTTTTCAAAGTCGTAAAATATTATTTGTTGACCATAAAGTTGGGTTGGGAACTATCAAAAATGCAGAATCACTCCATGCTTGGAAGGGATTTTGTTTAGAAGTGCATTTTTTACATTTGGTTCATCAAGAGATACATCCTGTCAATGTTGCCGAACAGGAATGCTTTCCCGGCATCTGCCACGGTTTCGACGCCAGCGAAACTGGATGTTGAAGTTCAATTTTGTTTTATTTTGTATTTTCACGTAATCCGGTAAAATACGCGAATTTTTTTTTTCGAACCAAATTTTCTTTTTAATAAACAAATTTTTATATCATAAGTGAAATATCGCATTCGTGACATTAAAACGCAGCCTTATCTACGCCCGCCGAAAGAGTTCCGAAAGCAAAAAATTTCAATTTCTTTTTGCATGTTTGATTATCAGTGTAATGTTTCCCCTTTTAAATATTCAGGAATGGCAAAAATAAGCATAATTAGAGATATATCTCGCAAAAGAGCAAAAAATGGAAACATTGCCCGTGTCTGGCCCATGTTTTAAATGAAATTTTTGGGCGAATTACATCGGGTCTTGAACAATCGAAAGGAGAATATCAAATTTTATATATTTTCCCCTAGGAACGACACATTTGAGTATCCTCGGCTGGAGTTTTCCGATGTTGCTCTCGCTCGTTCTGGCATTTAAGCTTAAGGGAAAAAAATTAAGGTCGAAAATTAAATTATCCGAAAAGTGGGGAAGGCTCGATAAGAAAAAAAATTTCCTTTTGAATTAATTTAAGTAAAAAGAAGTAAAGAGAAAAGGTAGGAGCAAAAGAAACTTTTCAATTTTTTTCCTTCTGCAAAATTTAAATTTCACTTCCACGATCGATATCTCTGTCTCTTTCACTCCCGTTTCCGTTTCCTTCCATATGAACTACTCCGAGAGGAAACGAGTCACTAACTGAAAACTGTCGCCTGCAGCTTTTCATGAGGAGAAGACCTTAGGTTTTCCCGGTTCCTGACTTTCTGGCGAAAACGAGATGGAAAAAAAATTAGACGTCGCTTGAAAGCTCAGTTTTAGATTCGACTCCTTAATCCGCATTTTAGATAAAGAATTTCGGATTAGGCGAGCCTTCATCCGAACGGAAAAGTGGGCACGCTCTGGATCCATTTCCCGGAGGCAGATAGCATTTCAATCACTTTCGGCGCTTCCAGATGCTTTGCCTCGATCGTGGAGCTTTTATGTCCAACTTCAGCCTTAGGAATTTCCAGTGCATCATCTCACCGAATTACGACTCCGCGTTTCGGTCTTACGCTCGAAGTTAAAATCGAATTTCAACTCGCGTTTTATGCTGCAGTCGATCAAATTGTTTCACTTCTCTCTTCCGAAGTTTAAAACTCGTTTCTGAATCTTCCGAGATTTTTCCATTCCCTTCTCCAGCCTCTGCTCTCATGATGCCTCATCCATTTTTATTTATTTCTGTTTTTTTATAGGTCATAAATAAGGAGCACGTTTTTGTAAAACTTAAGCTTTCTCATTGCATCAGCTCGCAATGGCGTTTTTAGTCTTATTGTTTCATGTCGCTCATTACTTGAGATCTTCTTCGAGTCCAAGCCTTCACTCTTTCGTGTACCCATAAAAATTAACCATACATTCAAACGAGTGTACTGCAATTTTTCATATTTTCATATTTTTTCTTTTCATATAAAAAAGTTTTATGCAGAGCCTTTGGTAACGAGCTTCGATAATTTTTTTTTCTTGTGAAAAAATTCTGCGTCCGTTTTATTTGATAGCAAAAAACGGATGATACACACAAACTCTTATCAATATATTAATAAGACTCGAGATTTTCAGCTCATTCCAGTCCGTCGAGTACTTTTCAGTCCTCTTAAAATATTTACTGGAAAAAGAGGAAATTTTTTTTTTGGTAAATTTGAAAATCTCATCAACTCATTAATTTTTTCTATTAAGATTCTGCATTTTCAAATGATAAATATTAATACTGCAAATTTAATTTTAGACAGTTTACTTTTTCAATTAAATCTTTCCCTTCCATTTAGCTCATTTAACAAAAGTGTAACTAGTGTAGATGCGGATTAGAAAAATTTAAATATTAGAAAATGACTGGGGAAAGGTTAAATGCAAAAAAAAAATGACGGGATAAATGAAATGCTTTGTTTTATCGGAGGAAGAAACTAAGTGATATTTACTGCGTCTCTTTATGTATGGCGCTTTTCAGTGAAAAAGTTAGATATTTCATTAAGAAATCGCAACAAAGGTGTTTGTTTTTTTCGTTTTCTTTTGCAGAGCTCCCGTCAGTTTTTAAAAAGCTCCTGATAACTGGCTGATAGGAAATAAAGCTTCGCTGCAAGTCAAAATGTCAGCTTCAAATTCGGAGCACAATGGCCTGGGATGTAATACAAAAGATTTCAATCCCTGTATAAGTTTAGCACTCGCTTGCTTATTCTGTCATTTCCAGTTTTTTCCAGGGCCTCTGATGACTAACTTTTCCGGTATATTTCGCTGAAAATATATTTCTGGAGCCTCGTGTCAACTTTTTTTTTTTTTTTTTTTATTCTCGAGCCTTGATCTCGACTCTTCTCCCCTCATACTCATTTATTTTTTTCATAACTACCGTCTAACGTCTAACCTGACACGAAGAAAATTTGTGTATTTTTTTCTCCACTTATTTATATTAGCAAAGCGTCGCAGCGAAACATGGAAATTTCGCTTACAGGGCTGAATCTAATTCCGGGCAAATCGGAGCTTTGTGAAAGCGATGAAAAAGTTCAATTTTTTTTTTTTTTTTCCTCTCCAGGTCCGGCTCAAGAGACGCAACGCGCAATCCACACGGACGGGGAACCCGCAAAAGGTTTTTGTCCCGAGTACACTGTTTTCGATTGCCTGCAGTTTGCAGATTCAAAGAGAAATAAAATGAGGCTACGGAAAACGGAAAGGGAAACAAGAAAATCCTGTTTCTTCCTGAATTCTGAACTTTTTCTCGCTTAATTATTGTTTATCTAACTCCCGAATTATCGATGACGTCGCAAGCGATACATAAACGAGTTTTCGCAATCCTGCTATGATAAAACCCATGTGAAGGTGACTTCATTTTCGTAAGAATGCAAAAGGTTAGTTATCGGTACGGAAAAGTTAGCAGAACATAATAATCAATGTATTTATTTAATTAAATCAACATTAATGTTGCAATTTCCGATTGGTCGCTTGGAAATAATTTATTTCTAATTAATGACCATTGTCAGGCGGAGTTTTTATCAAAAAGAAGAGTTTTAAAATGTAAATTGGGAGACTCGAATTTTAATTAAAAGGAAGCATTCCATATCACATTTCACTTATCTTTTTTTTTTCTCTCCACCACCCCTCTCCCCACCCCCCGCCCCCATGAAAGCCAAGGGAATGAGTTATTTATTCAATCATTCATTCGTTTCATTCATTCATTATCGCTTCGAATACTGCTGTTTGTGCATCATGTTTCGGGAGCAGACCGTTTCCGTTCTTCATATTAAATAAATTATGCTCTTTATTACATTCTCTCTTACAAATTAAAAAGTATGTTTCTCTCAAAATTCTAGACTTTTTTTTTTTTTTTATAAATTTAAAGTTATGAACATCGAAGAAAAAATAAATTATTCTGAAAATAATTTGGATTTACTTTTTTTTTTTTAATAATTGAACAGTAAGTAATTATTTATGTGATTTTTCAATATACCATAGGAACTTTTCACATGCATGCATAATAATTTCGTAAAATCCAACGAGAAAAAATGCCGCGCTATATTTATTCACATCGATGAAAGCCATTTCAGTGAGAGACAAACCCCACGATTATAATAGGATTAAATTTCGAAGCTCACTAATTAAACTACATTTCAATGAGGCTTCCTCATTCGAATCGCAAAATTGAAATCCGCTTATTTCTTGAAAGTTCATCATTTGGTTTTATCTCCACACTTTGCACTGGGAATGGAACCAATAATCTTTTGCCACTACACTTTACGTCGAGTGCAAAGGGTCATCAATACTTCAGCCTTCGATCTCCTTAGCTTCTTAACTAGACCTGGTTGACGGTATAAAGCCTACAAATAATGCAATAATTAATGTTGCAGAATTAGATTCAATATTCAAACATCGTTTGCAAAGTGTTCTTGCTTGTTTTGAAAATTATTTAAAAGGCTGATCAAAATCGGTGTTAAACAAGGTATTAGCGCCGACATGAAGATTTATACGGTCTCCGAATCGATGCTAAATAAACTCCCGCTCCATTTTGGTGAAAAAGAAAAACGATAAAGAAATCTAAAGCTGTGACAACTGATCAGTTTTAACGTTCTCAATGAGTTCAAGACGCCGCAACCGGAGGAAACCCGCGGAAAACTTAAATCACAAAAATGCGGCCGAACGGAATCGGCGCGTTCATTGGAATTAGCGCTGCAGCAAATGGCGGAAAAAAAAAGGAAAATTTTCGGCTGAGAATTTGGAATTTTCTCTTGGAAAAGCGTTTGGTGGGAAGGATTCGGTTAGTTGCCTTGCGGAAAATTCTGAAGTTTCTCCGTCTAAAAGAGGAAAAAGGAAAGATTGGAAGTTATAAAAAAAGAATAAAAGGACTTTTTTTTCACAATGCGAATCATTGGTTTACCTCAGAAGGAATTCAAATGAGAAAAAGGCTCCTGGTAAAGAAAAGAGGTTGCTCTTTACTTTTCCCAGTTTATTCCCATTTCTCTTATTGACTCCAATGCATAATTCCTCAACTTTTTTACTTATCCCTCCGATATAAGGAGGGAGGAAGAATTCAGGATCTAAAAAGGACTTCTGAGATATTTTAATACTGCCTATGGAAATACTAAGGAGCTGGTTAGAACAATATGCAAGTTGAATTTCGGATAACCTCAGCGGGATATTGATCAAAGAATTTTCTATTTTTACTTAATATATACGTAAAATATAAAAATTATTCACACTATTTGATACCATATATGAAGAAATTGAATTTTTTTATTCAAAATATAATTACGATGCTTTTTTCTTATCACTTTATAAATGAGCGTATGGCACTAAAGGTTATGGAGTGGAACCTTATTATGATATTTTATTTTAAAGACTGACTATATAATAGTAAAAATACTTGAAAGCATTTTTGTTATGTTAAAATTCTTAATTAACATAATTTCATACGGTAGAAAAAACCTATCATATTAACTTTGGGTTGATACCGGATAATAAGTTTAAAATTTGCGGGTCTGCATCTTTTTTTCAGATATGTACATAAACTTTTTACACCGCATAAATCAGTCCTGTGGTATGCAATGCAGCAATAAAAAGTTAAATAATTAAATGTAGTCGAAGCAAAAATTTTCGGTGAAGTATATACCAAATATATATACATTCGATAAGAGTTATTATATTCTTTCTCAATTCTGCTTCGATTTTACCCAGAAAATCTTGATTTTTTTTTAAGGAAGGAAAACTCAAGAACTTGCAAAGGTAATAATTACGTAAAGTCACGAAATCGTTTAATCGTGCGGGGCCCCATTTTCACAGATTTCCCATCTTGTTCTACCGTTTTTTCCGTATCGGAAAAATAAGGGAAACCGGCAAAATTCTCCTTTTTTTCGTTCAGTAAAAAAAAAAAGGAGAAAATACATGAAATCTCATTAGATAATAAAAGTGGAGTTGAATGAGTTACCCTGTAGGGATGAAACATGGGGCGAAAAGAAAAATTTCTAACGCGTCTGGACGGCCGAATAAACCAAAAAAATGGAGAAATTGATTTTTCCACGCATCCTTTTTAGTGGAAATCTGCTGGAGCAAAATCGGAAAAATGGAAAAGTGAGATATATAATGATGGGTTCGGGGCTAACCCGTGGAAAACTGGAAAATCTTGGATGGTCAGTTTCCGGTCTTTCAGACCCTTCGACAATAACCCACGTTCTATTTGATTTATATTAATTTTTTATTCGTTCATTTGTACCGAAAGATGTATATCTGCTAAAAATAAAGGAATTTTAAAGTGGGAATTTTTTTTTGAATAAAAAAACTGGTAAAAAGCAATATTTACTGAATCTTAATTTATAGGTTTTCGTTAATGGGAATCTCTGCGATGCTTATTTTGACAAATTCTTTTTTATGTGGTGATCCTAAAAAAAAAAAAAAATTATCCAAAATTTTCATAACTGAAATACGCATTAAAAAAGAGTTTTATTAAGGTTCATCCACTCTGCCACGTTTAGTAATTTAACTGAAATGAAACATCGAAGAAAATCCAATCTATTGCGGGATTCATGTTCGTGCATATTTGCATGAATTATTTATATAAATCTATATAAAAGAGAAATTGATCGTAAATGTTACCAAAACGGCAATAAATAAATTATTTTATGATTTTTCATGTTTTTTTTTCAACTACAACATATAAAAATGCAATAAAAAGTACAAAAATATCACGCACCGCAATTTATGAAGCAACATAATTATTTGTAATTATCCAAAAGACCACGCCGACTGATCATCAAATAAAAAACCTTTTGGATTGTTTTATCATGTGGCAAGGTATTATATCAGTCAAAAGGCATTGATTTAAAGAAAACAATCTTACGAAGGATGAAATGGAATTTTGGAATATTCACGTAAAAAATTAAATATTTTAACCGGAGAGAATCCTAATCTTTTAGTTGCTTGGAAGCCCCCTTTCCGTGAAAAAAGAGAATATTATTATTTGATAGTTTAATCCGATCAAGGTATATGTGACACGGTCCGAGCTTTGCTTGGTATCCAACAGCGAAAGGGAAAAAAAAAGAAATCATATTTTGACATTTTTTTAGATGTCGCAGAAAGAGAGATTTTTTTTTGTTCTATACAAGAATGATCCTAATCAAAAGAATAAGTTATTTCGAAGTTCTCTCTCTCTCTTTCCCTTATTTAATTATCCCACAGGAACCTTTCCCGAGACACGTCAGCTCCAAGAGATAAAAGTTGACGATGATAGCTACAAATCGAGCAAACTTTCCTGATTGCACTAATAAAGCGATGTCACGGTCATTTCAAGATGGACATTTCAGTCATCCCTTTCACGGTAGAATTCCCCGGTAAGAAAATGGTTAAAAGAGAGACGGGAGCACGTGGAGCGGGAAAATTCGGGAGCGGCAGAGAGACCGGGAGAACCGATGAAAGTTATGAAGAAAATCCGAGATCATTTTTTCCCGGTCGCTGTTGTTTTTTTTCTTTTTCCTCCTCCCGACGTGCTGGCCGAGGGAAAAGGTTTTCCAGATCGCTTCTGAAAGATTGACTAATTGCTTCGTGGACTGACTTTAAATAAAAAAAAAAAAAAAGCTTAATCTCCCGGGGGAGAAAAAAAGAAAATTTGGATTCTCACCGGCGGAGTGAAAATGTAAAATCCCCGGCCGTTGCCCGCGGATTAGAAAATTATTATCCGCGGAAAATTGAAAGCTCTTCGCCGATTTTCGAAAAGCTTCTGTTTCCCCTTAGGTACGGGTTTTGGCGCCATTTTTCTTTCCCCAAACCGCCCCTTGCCCGAATCAGTGTGATCTCAACAAATTGAAACTCGAAGACTTTTAATCCTGCATCTCCGACGTATGGAACTTAACGTTGGCCGACTGCTGAAAGAAAGGAAGCAAAATAACTGAAAATAAACTGATTTTGCGTGGCTTTTATTTTTTTTTCCCCCAATTGGTTTTCCATTTCCAATTTGGCAAATCCGGAGGTCATAAATGGGAAGTTATTACTTTAATTTAACAAAATGTGACAGAAAAAAAGGAGTTTAAGCACGGAACCGTCATAAAGTAAGCCGATTTCAATATGAAATAAGGAACAGTCTCCGGGAAAATGAAGCTTAATTATAGTAAATGTAAAATTTAATCCGTTTTAAAATCTGAGGACCTGTATCCCTTGGGACGCAATTTTTCCCCGACTGGCATTTACCTCTGTAAAATGAGAAAATGCCCAAGAACAATGAAGTAAGCTCCATCGTTTTATTAGTCTTAAATTGCTTCTAAAGTAAGCTCATAGTATTTAGTACGGATTAAAGAACCGTCTTGTCTGTTGCATTCTCCATAATATATTTCCTGAATGAAAATCACTCGTTGTGCCGCCAGTATTCACGTTTTAAAAGTCCACCATTCGGTCCGGTACCCGGTACCGTGGCGACCGAACGCGGTTTTTAACGTGGAAAAAATTTTTTAAAAGTGGCAAAACGCTGGGCCCGGAAGAAAATGATGCTGAAATTCAGCATTATCCCCGTTTTTGAATCGGAAATCTACCATTGGGCGAGAAAGCTTTCTGAAGGTGAGAAGAGGGTTAAATGTGAATCTCTAAATTTTGCTGAATAATTCATAGAATACACCTGTGCAATGCATCAACCCATAATTTAGGAAAGTTATAAATAACAATGATGCTCAGTCAATGAAGGGATGGTCCCAACCCTGCATTTCCTGTAAAAGAAAAGGGATGATATATCCGTTTCAGGAGGAAAGTTGACTAAATGCCATTATCCGGAGCATCTTTTGGAAAATTTGAAAGTTGCACAAGTTTCGACCATAAAAATCCACACCTGGAACAAATTGAAGAATTGAAAGCTTTGAAAAAATTATATTTTCTTTCGGTAAGTGAACAAGGAAAGGGATGCTCCCGACAATTTTGACGTACAACACATTCCGAAATGTGTGCCAACGGCAAGGACGAATTTTCAAGTAATTTGACAATTTTTCAGCATAATATAAATAAGGTAATCAAAATTTTATATCCACACCGAAGGCGGTCGGACTGATAGTTACGAAAATTTTTAGCATCAAATAGTTACTTAAAAATCTATAGCTGTCGGACCAATTTTAATTGTCATCATAAAGCAGATATGCAATTCTGTTTTGTCTCAATATTCGACTAACCGTCGATGGGCCATTTTGATCTCCTCGGTGTTTAAGAAAATGAAGCCTTTCCAGAAAGTTTCTATGGAAAAGACGCAATGCCATTTAATTCATTACGCAATTCCAATTCCAATTTTTTCCTGACATTGGAAATGGATAGAAATTCGAAACATTAGTCTGCCATTCAAGGCTGGATCAACATTTTAAAATTCGGTAAGACTGATCTTACTTAATCAGCTAATGCAAATCGGTTGTTCTCAAAGATTGCCGAAGTGGCAATAGCTGAAACCCAAAGGGAAGTAAAATATGAAAACGGAAAAATTCACAGGAAAGCTAAAGGGGTTTTTTTTTTAAAGAAATCGTTTCCTTTCCAACCGAGGGTTGGTGGATAAAGATAAATGACATAGAAGAATATCATTAAGCAAGATTCACTGATTTCATTGAGCATTTCAAAAACGAAACATGGGACAGCAAACACGGTGTTAAATTTACGTGAACCATAACGTTGCGCCTTATTATATAAATAATGTAACACATCATGTAAATATTTGCTAATATAAATATTTATAGAAAAAAAATTTTTAAATAAATTCAGCAACGTAAATATCGTTCCCTCAAAACAATTTGTAATGTACATTTCCTTCAGTTCCTGAATCCCCGGGAGATTTCGAAATCTCCCGGGAGTAGATTTTCCAGATGGCAAATGCAAATTTTTTTTAAAATCACGACATTAAGATTTGCAACTTCGGTTTTTCTCCTTTTTCCGAATGCTTCTTTTAATTCAGTGGGCCGAGACGGAGAATTCCTACCGCGATAATTAACATAAGCCACTTGCGTATGTGATTGCCTGAGCGCAAAAATAATATGAATGAACTTTTTGGAAATTAAATATTTTGCAACAGCAAATAAAAAAAGACCTTTCTTGCCTGAGCATTATCCACCGGGGAAAAAAAAAATTTCTATCCTAACCTAAAAGAAGAAAGTGATTCTTTTGAAGATGGGGATGAAATCGAAAAAGAAAGAAGTTGATAGATAAAGAAACCGAAACATACACAGTACAAAGCAAGTAATCAGATAAATAGTCGGAGAAGGATTATCTTTTTCTATTATTTGTTCCTTTTAAAAAAATGAGAAGAATTTTATTGAAGAAAACTAGAATTTCTTCGTTTAATTTTCCTTTTCCTTTGCCTCCTTTTTTTTTTTTTTTTTTTTTTTTTTTTATCCAGTCAAAGGAAGAAAGTTCTTACCTCAAGAAGAACTCCTTTTGCGTATACGCGCTCATAATGTAAAACGGAACGGGAAAAGAAAAAAAAGAAATATCTTTAATCAATTCATTTCTTTTCATAAATGAGGAGGTGAAAAAAATTCAAAGGAATCGATGCATGAAGATATTTATATAAAATTTACCGTAAAAAGAACTGGAAATCAACAAAAAAAAAAATCTGCTGTAGACATGCAATATCCAGACACAAAATGAAATACGAGATTTTTGCTGAACAGAAAGCAAACCCAGTTCTTGTAGACTGCATCATATATTTCCGTATGATTAAATTACCACTCATTCGGAATTTCATTAAATTATTACTAAATTCAGTCTCATATTAAAATAATTGACTTAAAATTTACAATGGAGCAATTAGTTAGCCCTGGTCACATCTCCTGTTGCTTACTGTATTGCAATTCATCTTGAATTTATCAAGAATGTCCGTCTAACAGCATGATGAAAAAGAGCAAGTTCAAAATTTTGTGGTTTAGATTTTGTACCGTTCAATTCTAAATGTGCATCAAAATCGATTCATCTGAGCTTCACAAGTTGAACGATGAAAAATAAGTTTTCTCCTGATACCTTATTGAAATTAACACTTCTTTCAATCGTGAACATAACATTTATTTGCCATTAAAAAATTTGATTTGGCGGAAATTTAACAATTAAATTCCGATATTTTTTTGGTCAATGTGTTCTTTTGCCAAATGCACAAGCCACGTTCGCATTTTAACCTGGCAAAATTCTCTCTCGTTCATTCTCTCCATCGTTTTGCAATTTTTGAAGCTAATCCGAGGAGAGAAACGGAAAATCCGGTTGGGTAAATGGTTGGAAGGAAAAAAAGAATTTATCCCGAATAAATTTCGCGTTTCCCCAGGTAATATGAAAATTTCAAATAAGAGTTAAATACGTTTAATGAGGAAACTAAAGCACTCGGAAGCTCCGATAAAAGTCTCGATATAAAGCCATTAAACCCCAACCCTGATATATATTTGTTGAATTTACACAATGACTTTTATCTTGTGCAAGAAGCCTTATTACATCTTAAGTCTCCTCAGGCCCTAATTATAAGCAGCTCCCTTCCATTCTTCCCTCCATTCTCCTTTATTAAACCCCGTCTATCCGTTTCATATAATGCAATACTACTAGTTAAGGTATTAAATCCTCCGCAAAGCTTATGTAAACTTTTTCGACCTTGCTTTTTGTTTGACTTGTGCACTTGTTATAAAATACTCCGAATACGTATTGGATTAAGCCCTAAAATATTTTTTTTTTTTTTACAGCCAGTACGTTATTTCTAAAATATCATCTTCATTGCAGCATGAATCCAAAGTAACTTCACTCATTGCATTTTTCATACATATTTTATTAAAGTAATTTCTCGGTTTTGTGACTGATAATAGTGCATGGTTTTTCCACGATTTTGACTTCATTCAAAATCATATAATGATAAATTTATAATTATTTGACTAAATACTTATAGTGTTATGTGATTGAATATATGAATTAATAACTTTTAATATTTTAATGGATTTATAATGGTAACAGTTTTTTTTTTATATTTGGTAACTGTAATTTTATAAATAATCAAGATTTATTTTAGATATTGCTCGACGTAATTAAAAATATGCTAATTAGTTATCACTTTTTCGACGGCTTCTTCACATTCCTGATTCGTTACTCATTAAATGTGTAACCTAAAAAGTTAGTCATTATGACGAATATAATACAACTTCAAGGCAAATCTATCAAAAAAATTACATCAATGTAATTTAAAAAAATCGTACATTGGCAAAAAAGTATCATAAAAATAAACATTTATTTATTTGTTTGATTAACATATTTAATAGAGTGGGAGGGAATTTAATGTTAGGTCTTGAATTTTTTTTATCAAAAAAAAATAATATAATTATTCGTGATTTTAGTCTGCTTTTTTACCGAGGGCAAATTACATTAGCAAACATATATGTCTCAGCGAGCTCTTTATTTCGTGTCTCCGAAAATAGCTTGCTTTTCCAAACGAAGAATTTCGAATCAAATTTGCTCTCTGATACAAACATATAATGTGTACTTAAAAATTATTTTACATATCTATACCTGCCAGATCCAAAAGAGTATAACTGTAATCGTCAAAAATATTTTTATTACGGGTGAAAATTGTAATTTCTGCAAGATTTTTTTTAAATTTGAAAATTCGGAAGTATAATATTCCATTTGAAGGCATGTTTTTAACACTTGTTTTCTCGCGGTCGATATTTCTCAGGCAAGAAATACATGGAGAGAGGCAGTACTGGAATCGAGCACCTCATCTGACATCGTCAAAACGGGTTTTTCATTTTACTTTCTTCTGGAAAAAAATCTAAATAAAAAGTTGCTTCGGATATCGAGCTTTTCTCTTTGTGAAAAATTTCACTTCTCGCCGGGAATCCCGAAGAGTCGGATTTTCCGAGAGGAAATCGCTCTTCGCCAAGAGGCATCAGGCGTTGTGGACTTATGGGAAAGGCTCGAAAGGATTTTCGGATACGAGGCAAAGCTGCGACCCGGATTTTCCCCCTTCGTCCTCCCGTCCCAAACCGAGTAAAAATTTGATTTGAAATATCATTCGGCTATCTCATCAAATAGAGGAAATAACAGAAAATCGTGGGATACCCGTCGAATTCGTCTTCTGCTGTCGGAAATAATCTGATCGGTCGGATGCTTCAATATCGAAATTCATCTCTGAATATTACTGGCCCTAATACCTTTTTCGCAGGCAAAGCGTGAAGTGAAAAATTTCACTTTCATTTAATAACAACACTAATTTTCGTTGTAATTGTCGCCCATTGTGCTTTTCGTGATTCGAAATAAAGAGGCAGCCAGACAACCCCGGGAAGGAAGACAAATCAGGCTTTTACGAAAACCGTCCATCGTAATTTAGACGCAGGTACGACGCACTGAGACTCGAAAATTCCGATTTCGCACGACTTGACCCTTCAAATCCACACATTCATGTCCACCGGTCGCTTAAAATCCATTTAAATGGTTTCAATTAATGTTTCTGGAGTTAATATTTAAAATTACTAGTCTGCCTTTCCCGTCTTTACGCTAATTCACAGGGCATTTTCTTCATCTGATTCAAGGGAAAATAAATATTTCTCATGATGTTTAATTGATGTAGTGCCCATTTAGTGTTCCGAAACCCCTTTAATGCCATTAGAGACGTCACCGAAGTGAAATTACATTCCAATTTTGGCGGACGAGAGGCATATAAATCGTTTGTAACCAGTTTTAATTGTTGAAACAGTGTAAATGACCAAAGGCATAAAATTTGGCCGCGGTTTGTCAGGGGACGTGTTTAAAAGGCCCTGGCCCAATGAATGGATTTGCCTCGGATGAAATATATTATTGCTTCCATTCTTTAATTGAATCTCGGTTTTTTAACTATGGATACAACATGGTTTGCCATCCGGCTGGAAGCATAACTCTTCATTTATATAAAATTAGAAAAGCAATTTCCCCTTTGCAAGTATCGCAAATTTTACGGGACTGATATTTTTAAAAGGAAACAAAGATGATCACTCCTAAGATATAATTTTATTTAAAACTAAATATGAACCGTAAGAGGATCTGTGTTTAAAAAGCCTCATCCACCTTAACATTTCGTGGGGTTTAAAATGAGGGGGTTCACTTCTTGCGTAGCCGATGACAAAATATTGTAAATGCAGAGACCATGTGCTTATTTTGAATATAATTAGTAACTGAGTTGTTCCACATCTGATATCCCCCAAGCACAGCTTCAGCGTATATTTTTCGAATATTCGATAAGGAATTGTCGTTCGCCGAAAACCAACGAAACACAAATTACTTTGCATTCGATTCAATTATAATTGAAGCTTTTCTTTCCCTTCTATCTGAATGAAGTATAAAATAAATTTAAAATTTTCCTTTTTTTTTTTTTTGCTTTTCATATAATACTTTTGTTTTCATTTTATTCCCTTATATTTTAAGGGCAGTAACAAACGTCACAAATAAGTTGTCTTTTAGAGGTTTTTTTTACCTCAGGTTTCCTCCCATTTGGCAATCCCAGTAGCGGAAATTTAACATAACTATCCTGGATTTATCCGTTCGATTATATCACGATCGCTTTTGCTATAGTCGGGGGCCCAAATAAATCCAGCGAAGGAGCAATCAGAAGGACTGTTCCACAGCATGAGCGAGAACCAATTTCATCTCCTCATCTTCAAGGGTTAATGATAATTATTATTTATTATCCGATGAAAGGTTTAGATCTTAAGATTTAGTCTTAAGGTTTTTTTACCGTTAAGATCTAACGGTAAAAAAAAAGATAGACACAAATAAAGAATGTTATAACTAGATTTCCAGAGTTTATTAAATTCATGAACCTGGTTTCACGTAAAAACTTCACACCTAGCGGAAAGGTTTCGTTCCCCGTGAAACATTTGTTTGTGGTTTCTCGCCAAGGCAAGGCTGTCTTCTGCCTTTTGTCTTCCCCTGGCATCCCATATCTCATCGATTGAATAATTTGATTATATGGAAGGATTGATTATCATATGCGTAATCTTATTAGCATCTTAGTGTGATGACGGATTTGCCATGCAAGGTGTCAAACACGGCAAATATTACGCGAGATTGTTTTCTGCATTTCTCCCTCTCTCTCTCATTCCCATTCCATTTGCATTTTCGCTTTTGCAGATTTAAATTTTAATGCAACTTAGGAACGGTAGTTTCAAACTCTTCAGACTGGAAAATATCCGATTTTCTTCATTCAGTATCGTCCCCATATAACTTATAAAAGAAAAAATATATGAATCTTTACAAAAAGTATATTCAACACATAATATTTATATATATAAACTCGAAATATACAAAAAAACATCTAAATATTTATTTATACCGGGATCATCACTTTTTAAACTTTCACTGAATTAATAGTGTTACATTTGGAGAGAAAATGATGAAAACCGTTTTTGCTATTCTACAGTATATGTAAAAGAATGCGAAAATTATACCTTATATATATGTATGGTTTACTTCAGCATAATTTTCTACTGCCTTTTGATTTATTTAAAAATACAATAAATCAGTCTTTACAACGGTAAATAGCAATATTATTTACAACAATGTATTAACAATATTAACGGTAGAACAGTGTTTTTAACAATTTTTATGATAATAATTGAAAATATTATATATATGCTGAATATTGCATCCTATATTCTCTATAGAAGCAACTTCTGATATTTATGTACGCGATAGCCAAATTACTGAAACAGAATAAAAAATTTATTTCCTCATTCATTTATTAATATATTTAAGTATTTACATGGAGGATAAAATGCACAGATGCGAATGCATGATCGATATGCGATTATGATATATAAAATCAGGGGATTTTATAAGTTTCGAATATGTGACACATATGTATATGTCCTTTTTAATCTTATAGAATTTATTATCGCGATTACTATTAATTTTATATAATATTTATAGGCTGATATAATAGAGAAACAGATTAAATGTACGTTTTCAAAATTAACAAATGCTGCTTTTGCATTAATTGCAACATTAACATGCGTTTTGTGTTCCTTTTAACACTTGATATAAATTTTATAAGCTCATAATTTTAATCCTTGTTAATGTATTCATGATTGACTAAGTATCACTTTGGGATGTTGTCGATGATGTCGAAACTCTGAAAATTCAACAATTTTTCCTGCATCGCAATCGGAAAAGTTTCTCGTCAAATTTTTAAACTTATAAATAAAACGTACAATTATTTATTTCTATTCCTCTCAAGGCACCATATTACATCTAAAAATGCAGCATTTTCTCGCTAGCGAAACCAAAGCCCGAAGTTGGACTTCGGCATTGATAATTATTTAATCGAAATAACGCAAGAGTTACATTGCAACTGTTTGTATGCTTATAATAATGATCTCTCAATTTGTAAGAGCAACAGCAACAGCGATGTAAGTTTAATTAACATGATCCCCGTATTGGCTCAAGATTTGCTGCGGATAATTGCCACTTTCTCTGCCCCTTGCCTATTGCACCGATTTCGTGGACGGTAAAAGCCCCGATCGTGTCCAGCGTCCAAGTCTATTCACTTATAAACTTAGTGTCTGACTTTTTCTCTTGCGAAATTTTATGAAATTGCATTTGGAACATTTCAAATGTTGGCGTATTATCTTTGATTATTCAACCTGTTACATTGATGTTGATATATTCGTAAAATGAATAATAAATATCTCACAAATGTCTTCGATAATGAGGACGAATTTTTTGAGGTTTTGCACCATTTTTTCGGTGCTCAATTTGATATTATCTGCACGTTACTGAAAATGATTGTCTGGTATGTAGAACCTGTGAGTCACGGCGGTTTTGCTCAAGTGTCGATTCGCACCAAAGCAAACATTCCAGTGACATTATCTTTCGTCTTTTATGTGGCATCCGACGTTTCACCGTGGAAAAAAAAATGAGATTTTTGAGAGCTGCAAACGGTGAAATTTCTTTCCTGCTTTTTTAGTTCAATCTGAAGAGCGATAATTGCATTCGAGTACTGGAATTTGTCTAATAATATGAACGAAGCTGTTTTCAGTTTGGAGACGAGACAGTAAATTAAAATGGTAATCGCACTGCAGAAACGAGGCCGAGATCTGCGTGATGCCGAATAAATTATATAACAAATGAAGTAATTTTTCGGGCAACGAATTAAATTCCACAGCAGCTAATTCAAAAAACTTAGCTGCCATTCCTAAAAGAGCAGTTCCATGCCCCTCTTCTTCGCTAAAACTTGCAATTCCCAAATTCCCATCGCTAATATTATCCCGTAATAAAATCTCCCGGTTTCTCTCGTTCTAATGTCTCAGTTTATGCCACTGTAATTCTGCATTATGTGAAGAGTACATGGAACGGAGCTTTGCAAGGAATACCAAAAACAAACAATAAAAGTGGATCGCCAGGGGAATTCTCGGAGTGTCAAAAAAGAAAAAGACGAAAGATAGCGGAGGCTTTGGGGAAATGGAGCAGCTGACTAATCAGTTTATCGACACGTGACCAGACGTTTCGCTAATGGGTCGCCGTAAGAATAAGGAGGCCATCAAACTGATGCGAAATCCCGGAGGCCATTTCGGAGAGTTTCTCCCGCAGATTTTTATCCATGTCCCTGATACTGGAGGACAGTGCGGAATCCTGCGAGCAGTTTTCCTTCGTTTATTTAACGAACCCGTCACATTTTGTACCGCGGCTTAGGGCAAAAAGTGTCAATTAATTTCAGTTTTCCTTTCCGCCTGGATTTTCCCCGAAGAGAATTTCTCCGATTCCCTCCTATTTGCATCTACGCTAGGAATTACCGAGACACACTGAGCGTGACGGCGCCACGAAGTTGGCAATCGTGGGGATTTTCGGAAAAGGTCGGACAAACCGGGATCAGAAGCGACTTGAAAGGTTTGAAGTTGATAAATTTGAAGCCGATGGCTTCATCAATCAATAAGCGTCAAGTGTTGGGGAAATGCACCATTTTCCGATTTCCTCTACGGGAAATAGGTGCGATATCGCCCCAACATTATATGCTTGCCAAGCTCGTAATTGATATCGTCACATAATGTGAATACTTTTCGCTGCTAAAGGTTTCCAGTGAGGAAATGAAAAATACACTTCTATAAACGGCAATCCTTTTGTGCGTAAACGCCACAAAGGAACCTAAAAGGTTCAGATACTTGAATCGAAGCAAAATAAAACTGTGAAAACTTGTCTCGGTAAAAATAGTTAATCAAAAACTACATGAAAATTTCTCCTTAACGGAGTTTTAAATGCTCGAATATTATGAAGCAGCCACGGTGGCAAAGGTAAAAATATGCTTCCCTAAAGGATTTTAGTGGCAACATATTTTCTTGCGTTCACTCTTGGTGAATTATTAAAAATCCACTTTGTGGGAGAATTTCATGTTCATCAATTAAATATTTTATTAAAAAACAGAAACTGTAGAATAATCCTTTTCCTGTTGAATGTTTTGTCAGACGTTGCAAGGCAAATGTTTCTACACCAAATTTTAAGGGCTTTTCGTTAGATTTGCCTTTTTTTTCTCTCTCCTTTTCCTTTAAAACGCATTAAATAGGAATAATCTTTAATTTTTCATGTTGATCCCGAATTCGGTACGAAATTTCTTTCTCCGGACTTTGCTCGGGTTCACGTTAACAGTTCATTTACATGTATTAAACGAATTTAACAAGATCATTAAAAACTAGACCGAAAAAATTGTACGGCTTACGTTTTACACTTCCGAATAAGGTCATGTCCCGGGGACGTGCTTTTCTCATCACCGAACAGTCAACATATGCATGTACAATCGGAAATCCTTACAGATGCGGATAAGTTTTCACGAGCCGCAAAAGGAAGGAATTTTTATAATATATTTCTCTCGACGATAAGTTGCCCGCGCGCATGTTCTGCACGTTTCATCGTGGTATTCGAATTCAGTAGGCGGGGAATCTCGCGGCTTCTGGCGGAAGAATTTTACACGTCCAACTTTGACGAGATTGCTGAAAGTAAAATTAAAAAAAAAAAAAAAAAGCATTTGCTGTTTCTTTTACATTGCTGAATATCAGATCTAAGCGGATTACTTAAAGGTTGACCTGATAATCCCTTAATTAAATACGGCATCACATGCATTATATGTAAGGATAAAAGCATGCACTTGCGGTAATTCCTCCCTCTCGAAGTCTACCATTATATGAAAATTACTCGATTACCAAATCCCGTGTTAAAGGAAGAGATATTAAACCAATTGAAGCCCTGATAATATCTTACAGATATTATAAGTCCTCACGAGGGAGTACCGTAAATTGTTCGCTCTCTTTGGAAACCCTCCGAAAGTGTTATGCCGAGAATATTTTCATTTTTCGCCCGCTCTCAGTGTACCAGTAAATCACAGTTCCACTTTCAGCGGTTTATTTATTTGTGTCTTTTAGTCTTCTTCTCCCCGGACCTCACGAAGCCGGGCCGGCCCGCGACCCGATCAAAAAGTACTAATTAATCTCCATCGAGTGAGATGCCTCGAATGGGATCGTCATTTTATCCCTCATCCCGAACGCGTGCAACGTGGATTCCGAGCGATTTCGGCTTTCAGCGATGTTACTTTCAGCAAAGTTGTACAGATGCGACAAAATATGAAAGACAATGCTACAGGGCTGTGCAGATCGTGGAAAAAAAAAACGGCTTCAGACCGAACTGCGGGACGAGTTTTTTTTAATAAGTTTGTTTATTCGCATTTACTTTTGAAAATGCTTTTTCATCATTCTGCCGTATCGCTCCGCGCTTTCCGGGTTTCACCTGCCCGCTGTCGGGGACGTCACGTCAGAGAAGTCGACGGCACGTCACAGATTAATTCTTGGTCGAATTTATATATTTTCTCACGTTTTCCCGCATTCACGTGCTGCAGCACATGGCTCAGACGTGAAGGGACGGTGCCGCGGTCCGTGTGCCGAGTCGCGAAGGCTCCCGCGACCGAGGCACTGAACCTTTTCGTGCCGACGACGTCCATCACGAGGTGGACGCTTGCATATGAGGAAACAATGCCTGGGGGGAAAGGCCTTTACCGAACTTTTTCCCCTTTACTTTTTGTTATGATTTGTTATAGTATGAAAGTGAAGAGGTTTTACAGTTTCGTACAAAACGTGGCAGGAGTTTCCCGCTCTGCTTGGAAAAAGTAATTTTTCGCAATTTTTCACGACCTCAATCAAAAATTAATAGTGCAGATCCGAAATTTCTGATGGCTTTGAGCTTATTTGAATTTCTTATAGGCTTTTTGCCGGGGCCCCTTTTCCTTAAATTTAATACCCTCTTTCATTACCCTTGCTGACTGCAAAACTTTTATTGAATATTTAAATTTCCATATTGGATATTTTCCGGTTTACGCTTTGATTCAACTCTTTTTTTTCTGGGCATTTTTTTTTCGCAAAAATCCTTTTGCTGCCTTTTTTTTTTTGCTTGTGCACTTTAGGAAAATGAAAAAAGATTTTAAAAAGTTAATGTATGAGAGATTAAAAGAATGATTTAATTATTTCTGCCATCGACGTAGAGCACGTCCTGTGCCCGTTTCCGAGTTAAAAAAATTTTTAATTTTCAAGTACAATTGATGTATAAAAAGACGAAGGTGGAGCTTAAAAAAATCCATGCACCATCGAAGCTAGTTTTCTGATGTCAAAAAAAAAAATTTTCTCGATGTCTTAAAAAGCATGGTCAAATAGCTGGAGTCTTTTCGTTCCATCGTCCCCCGAGCATTCGCCCTTACATGAGAACTACACAAAATATCGCATTTTCAGATGCTCTCCACGAAGGAATCCGCCTCCATCATCTTAAATGTTACGGACAACTTCTCCATATCCGCGTCGCCGTTTCCCGGATAAAACCACTACAGGGGCTAAAAAGGATTTATTAATCAATTACGCGGTTCTCGTAAGAACTTAGAGGATTAGAATTACGCTCGGAGCAGGAGGCAGAAGCCGCAGAAATTGTTCCTTTTGATATTTCGAGCCTCTCGATTAATGCTCGCATCCCAGATTTCGATATCCTTATGAAGATGGGATTTCGGCGGTTTTCGAGGCGAGGCACCTATCAGAAAGATTGTTGCCGGGCAAAGGGAAGCGATCTGTTAAAACCGGTTTAAGGGACTTTATGAAGTGCCGGAGCTCGAAGAAGTTTCGATGGTGGAAACGCGGATGGCTTCGGGGGGAAACTTTTCGGATAGGAACATCTTTTTGCCCCGGGTATGAGCACAAATAAAAACCATCGACATTCATGATTGGTTGCATCTGCTTTTGTGATTTATGATCAAATCGGTTTTGTTCTAAGCGGTAAATAAGGAATCGCCGCGCAGCGGCAAGAATGACCCTTTTCTTGCCGATCCGGTCCCTCAGCCTTCCCGCCCCCCCCGTCACCCCCAGCAGGC
>JAOWBB010013295.1:0-58794 GCA_028565995.1 Ricinus marginatus
TCGCCTCATATCCTCACCCGCTCCTCCCCTCCCCTCCCCCGCTGAACCGCATGTTTCGTTTATTGGCACGTTCTAACGCGGGACCGAAGGCCCGGGAAGCGTCGAACAAACCGTTTTCACGATCGTTCCACGTGATCGAGGAAAACGGGGGCTCCGGATTCATTTGAAAGGAAATCTCGGGAGACGTCGACGCCCCGACATGCAGAGCTCTCCACTCGTAAACCGTCCTGAATCCAAAAATAGTGATAATAGTAATAAAGATAATAATAATTCGTCGCAGACTTTGCTATCATCAACCAAAGAGTAATTAATTAATAAAATAATTGTGAAATTTAGTTTTAAACAATAATGATAATAATTATTATTATTATTATTACTATTATTAATTGCAGGTCTGCGTCCCCCTCCCCAAGTTTAGAATGTGCCGACAACGATTTTAATTCACTTAGCGACGCAATACAATCCGTTCGTAATTCAATATTTATTTTACTTCTTGAATTGGAACGGATATCAGCTCGAACTGTGAAAACTAAAATAAATCACCACAATGTATTCAGTGTAAATAAAAAGAAAAAAAAATAAATAAAATAAAAAAATAAAAAATTATACAAACAAGCCAAAAAAAAAAAAAAAAAAAAAGCGCAGTGTCTCCGAATTTATTTCGATTCCCGCCGCGTTTGGATCCTCTCGAAGTTTTGAATTTCGGAAAAATGGCGGGAGCGACGAGGCTCGAACCTTTCCCGATGACACGACGCTCGTGTAAGCAGACTAAAAACCGTTTTTTTTTTTCAAATCGCAAAACTCCGCGAGACGGCTGCGTCCCGAAAAGTCCTTCCGCTTCGATTTTATTTCCCGTTCAACGCGTTTCGCTGACGATCAAACGGTCTTTCATTTTGTTTAATCGCGGCTTCGCCCGACGAAAACGTTTCGCGCAAGCGGATCAAACCCTTGCCTTTGTAATCGTTTGAAGCTCGCACTTCGAAAAATCCGTTTCGCCATGCGTTATTCGTCACGCGTCTGGTGCTAAATTTAAGTAAATCCGTCTGAGAGGTGGTGGCACGTACGTGCATTCAATCAGAATGGCGGGAATCGTGCCCCGAATTTTTTCCGTCTTCGGCTTCGATTGGCCGATCGCTCTCACTTCAGGGGAAGACATCTTTTCGCATCATCCAATCAGAGGTCGGTACATAAAAAACATTTGTGACAAAATTTAAAATTTCTCCTCCTTTTTGCAAGCGCAAATAGACTCGCGATAATGCACTAGTGCTGACGAGCCTTCTTTTTCCGTTACGCAGCGACTGTTACGCGTAAAGCGTATACATGATGGGTGCTTTTATTACAAACAAACGCGGCCAAATTAAAAAAAAAAATTAAAATTGAAGAAAGCGAATTCTTCCACGCTTCCGCGGGCTGCACGTTAAATGGGAGAGATGAGGGAAGCGTTCAGGCTTCCGCTTCCTCCCAGACTGCACTTTCGGAAGAAGAAAACTGCTTCAAATTGAATGTGGTAGAAAAATATTACTGATGGGAATGTCGGTTGTCCGAGACGAAACTGTGGTAAATAACATCGTGACACAAATGGAAATTAAGTAATGGAAGCTTCGTTTACATTTAATTACATAAAACTTTGGCAATTATTCGATTCGCATTCCCTGCAGCCTCGCGCTCCATTGTCCGCACGTTAGCGCAAAATAGTTAAACTCTGAAAATAAATGTAATTTTTTCGTGCTAGTAAAAACTCGTCTGCCTTGATAGTTTTGTCGCTTCACAAGAAACTACGGTAAAAATGGTTAGTTATTTATTTTATTTGAGATTCCAGCTTTTATTAAGAGAAAATATCTTTTAAAATTAGACAGTAAATCTTTGATATAATGAAACTGTAAGCATAGGTGAATTAAATGAACTTGAAAAGGTCAGTTTTAAAAATAACCGAATTTACCAATTAATTTTTTTATAATCAATGAATGAGCTGTTATAAAAGATTTATATTTGCTTATAATCAACTGAATCCATAGCGAATTAAAAAAATATATATATCATATATACATATATATATATTTCTTTTAGTATGTCGCGAATTATATACATCATTTAGAAGACGAATTAAGGTGTGTGTATGTGTATATATATGTATATATATATTTTTCTAAATTCACACAGAATTAAGTCTTATAAAAAACTTGTTTTTCTTTGCCTTCACCATGAGCAACAAGAAATTTTATAAACGATACTACAATTAAAATTTTTTATAAAATAATTTTACAATCGATGGTATGTTAAAATGATTGTATCTAAGTTATGAAGACGCTATGCTTGTGTTATTTACACAAAAATTTAATATTCTAATTGCGATTTAAAAAGTTTGCCATTATTTTTATCTCAACTTCCACTTTTTTGGATTTGAACTATTTATTGGTAACTACGACGCAATCTTTCAAGTTTATTTAATAAGTTGTACTTTGGATGTTTTTAAACCAAAATGTCTTTACATGTTCGCCCCAAAAAAATGAAATCTGCAGTCAATTTCATTTCAAACTTAATTTTTTATCCAATAGACAATATCGGATATTAATCGTGGCAGGAATTGTCCTGATGTTTATTTCTTAATTATATCACATTAGTTTAAGTATGTCTTCTCATCTAAAAAAAGAATTATATTAACATTCAGGACTAGAAAAATCTTCGTGTGCGTTAGAACGAATCCCTTCTCTTTTATGTGTACAGATCTCTTAAAACCTCTTTTCAATTGACCGGACAACCTATTCTTTTAAAGTTCTTTTATTCTTTTTTAAGGGAATTGCTCGTACGAGTTTCGCTATCACAAAATTCGGGAATGTTTTCTCGAGGATATGATTCTGAAGAAGCAATTCATTGAAGTGTTACAATCGGTCTCTCACTGCCTGAAAAACGGATTTCCGGGGAAAGCCGGTATGCCGCTGGACTGAAATGTATACAGGTTGTGAATTGGATAATGCAACGGTTGAGATTGATTCCCGAACGCGATTTGGGCAATGTTTGCGGCAATATTTTCGTCCCCGCTCAATCCAAATGTTTGTACGATGTCCTCGTCTTCCTCTTCCTTGATCTTCTTCAGGCAATTCCTCTGCAGATTCAACGGAACTGCGTCCGCGCCGAACAACCTGTACTTTTCCATATCCTCGAAGCCCCCGTTAGGTTCGGTCTCCGAAATCCTCGCCATCTTCACGTTGTTGTTCGGCGTTAAGGAAACCGGTTTCTCCTCGTCGTCGGAGTATTTCTGCCCATTTTCCGAACCCTCAGAATTGGAATCGTTTGAATCATCGAGGAATTCCTCTGCATTCATTTGCTGTTGCTGCTGCTGATTGTTTCCCTTCTCGTTTGCCCGGTGCTCTTCCCCCCTGAATATCACCGGTTGCTGTCCGGCAGCAATCGCAGCTTCATACATTCTCAGTTCTTCCGGGTGCATTCTTCTCTTGTGTGACCGGCAATTGGAGCCATTTGCGAATGTTCTCAAGCAGAAAGGGCAAGTGTACGGTCTCCTTCCCGTATGTAAGTTATAGTGATTCTAGGAAGATATTTTTTCGAATTAATTCACAATGCTCAAATTTTACGTACCCAATTTCAAATGATCCAAATTCATACTTTTAAGTCTTTCGATCTCTTAAAAGCCTTCCCGCAGGTAGTGCACTGGAAAGCCTTGTCCTCTCTATGAACTAATAAGTGCATTCTTAGTGTCCGCCTCGTATTGAGAGTCAGCGTGCATATGGGACATTGATATCTCGTTTCTACGTGCGTATCCATATGTATTTTTAACCTGTACTTCGTCTTGAAGCTGAAAATATCAAATATGTATGACTGCCATTATTTTGAAACATGTCTTGTTTCCATCGGAAATTTTCCCACCTTTTATTGCAGTCTTTACAGTGAAAATTATAAACGTCGCTGTGAATGGTCAAGTGTTCATGAAGGATTCCTTTGCTGGTGAAGCTGTGCCCGCATTGATCGCAGACGAAAGGCCGCTCCCCGAAGTGCACGGCTCTGATGTGAGCCGCTACCGCTGATTTGCTGCAGAACCTGAAATACAAATATTAAGTTTTATTTTATTAGCTAATTATCGCATGCGCACACAGTAATTGCATAAGATATATTTTTTTGGCTGCACACCTCTTCTGACAGACTTCACACGGGTGAATTAATTTCTCCTCCTTTGGCAAATGAACTTTTTCGTGTTGTTTTAACAATGATTCCGTATGAAACCTTCTTGAGCATTTACAGCACATCCAAGGCTGAAGTTCCTTCGGCATATGCGACAGCACATGCACATCCAAAAGCTGCTGCCTATGAAATGTTTTATTGCAATTTTCATAGTCACATCTGCAAACAACATAAAAAAAATTTGAAGGAAACATTACAATAGACTGCATTTAGATACTGCTCTAAAATCTATTTATACTTTTAGAAAAGTTTACGTAATAATGGAATATTTAATTGCAATCTTTTACTTTAGAAAGCTTAAAATTTTCACACTCTATGCAAATCTTCCGCAAGTTGAAGAATATTTACTGAACCATAGTTACTATTTAGTATTTCAAGCTATAAGCATGAATTTAAAAAATTTTGAAAAAAATACACTAAATTCTAATATTAAAGATTTAAAGCAAGTTTTCCTAAATTATGAATTGGAAGATTTGCAATAATTTCAGTCATTTATAGAGTCATAGCAAAAGTATTCGAAGATTCCAACTTCAATTCATAATTGAAAAGTTGACTTATGTATAATGTTTATTAAAAATCGAAATTTTTTCTGTAAAAAAAAAAGAATTTTCATTATGCAATGGTTGGCACAGCTGCTTTTCCGTAAATTATCGTCAACTTTTGGAGAATGAAAAGAATAAGTAAGTAATGAAATATATTTATGATTAAAGAAAATTTCATATAAAAAACATTAATTTTTAATCAATTTATAGCGTTATTAAAGTACTAATTTTTTCGGCATATATATATAAATTAATTATCATCTTTGTAAAAATTTTAATCCCTATTTTCGTCTCCTTTTCAATAATTTTTCATTCTCTTTTTATTGCAGACATACTTATAGCCATAACCGACGGTGTGTTTCATGCGGTGTTTCATTATCGAAGCCCTTGATTGCAATTGCTTCCCGCATATGCAAAGAACGGCAGCATTGCTCTCGTGTTTCTCTTTGCAGTGCTTGACTAGAGCATTCCAGTTCTTCACCGGGGCCTGACACTCTAGACATTCCCACCTGAAAACAGGACTCCCTGAATTAATCAACGAATACCGCAGATTAAATCAGTGATCGATAACCGCTGCCCGCAAAGTAATAATTTAAAAAATGTGAATCTACCATATCAATTTCAAATTGGTCCGGAGGATAAGGGTGCTAGCGTAAGAGCCCGCAGGGCTCCTCGTATGGAAGTAAGAAAAATGATATAAAATTCCTTTATAAAGAAAACTGGAAAGTCAAATCCACCTCGCAAGTCCCAAAGCACTTCTCTCCTTCGGTCGACGTCCGACAGCACCAAGTGCAGTGTTCATCCTGAATATCACTGCTCAGCTCCTCCGAGGTGAATCTCCAGGCCCAAAGCATCTTAACAGAGGCTTTCGCAAGGCAACTGGCTAGGTTGCCCTTCTTTTTGCCTTTTCCCGCCGACTTCTGACTGCGGGTCGCTCGATTTTCAGTAAAACCTTACGAATCCATTATATCGAGGAGCTACAATGTTGGTGCTTGCGGCCCGTCTCACAATTTTATCGTTTAATTCTGCTTTCCGTCTAGAAAAGGTGTCCGACCCTTAGTTTAAAATTCAGACTGGAGATTTTACGCGTGAAACTTTTCGATTTCTCTGCACGAATGAGGCTGCAACAGGAAGGTGAACTTACGTGAATAAATACTGGAGTCCGGCCATTTTCGGTTTGTTTCCGTCTTTCGAACTTCCGCTTTCATCGTCGTTTGATCTGATCTCGGCGTCCTTCTCTCCCTCATCATCAGCATCGTCTCCTATGTCATTTTTCAGTTCTGACGACTCGTTTTTGATTGTTTTAACTTTTAGTTTTACTTTCTGAATCGGTTTGCTTTCTGCATCTCCGTTTCCTACACTGTCCCGTATTCCCTGAACTCCAACTAAACGACTTTTTAACTCTTCTGCAAATTAACATAAATGTTTTATTATTATTTTTCTGTTCCTTTCTATGGTTAATAAATGGAATCGAGAATATTTTAGTCAAATTATGATTATTTCATTAACAAAGGCGTTCTTTTTCGAAAGAAAACAGGAGCCTATGGCGAAAATTTGAAAGGAAACAAGTCTTAAATAATGTAATAAAATAATGTAATACAAATAAAAATTCTTAAAATATCAAATTTTAACAGTTGGCGAATTAAAGAAAAGGTACAATCATTTGTAATTACTACATATACTTTCTTTGCTAACTTGTAGCGTCAGTTTTAATATTTTCGGGTAGCCAAAGTTTAATTTATCATTTGTGGACATATAAATGGAATTTGCCTGCCTATCAAAGTATCAATATGCCAGTAAACTATATTCTTATAAACAAACTTCCTCAATTACGTTCTTATAAACATCCAATTCAAATATTTTTCAAAGTATAAATTATCTTGATTGTGCGTTGTTTGTCCAGATAAATGATAATTATTCTTCTATAAATATATCACACAGTAAATAAATGCTTTATCATGGTTAGGTTATTAATATCAAAACAGTTTTATACTGATATTTTATAAATTAATTCCTTTATGTTAAATTTAAAAATTTGTTTATTATTTAGATTTTAGTGCTTACCATTTGAGCAGTCTATTTGAAGAGATAGAGGCAAATCATCTTCCTCTGAGAAATCATCATTATTCTCCTCATCAACTGCTTTTTTTGATCTTTTGCTTTTTTTTTGTTGCTTATTCTTATTTTTCTTTTCATTACAATTCTCAACAGAACTATCCCTAACAATGCATTCTGTCATCTCCATATTTGCAATGCAGGGATTCATTTTGTTATCATCCTATCAAAAGCAAAAAAATACCATGATTATTCAAATAAATATGCCATATGAAAAAAATAATTCAAATCTTTAACCAATAACAAAAGAAAAATTAATATTCTACTTTATCTTTCACTGTGTTCACTTCCTTGTCAAATTTCCTAAGCAAGTCTTTGCAATCCTTGGAGGTGGCAAGTGAAAGAAACATTCCCTGAACTTTCTGCACTTGTTCTGCATACTGATCCCAGTTAATGATTTTTTCAGAGCAACTGTTGCACATTCTAGGAACATCATTTGTGTCACTGAAATTTGTTATCTAAAATTAAAAAAAAATTTTTTGATACATGAAAGTGATACTTGATGTTTGATTGGGCTAAATTTTAAAATGACAATCTTTTTTTTTCTCTTCTTGAAATTTAACAAGTACTCTCAAACTCCGAATTCAACCTTTAATAAATAATCAGACCTATTAACGAGATAAGAAGTTAATCTTAATACATGTCTAAAACTAATTATTCTCTGTGATAACAATAAAATTCAATAAGATTTAATATTTTCAGTGGAAAACATTCCCAGTTGGAAAACGTTGTTTCTTCTGTCTGCAAAAATACATCACTGTAATGATTTTCAGCGATGTAAGCAGCTGAGCAAAACGAGAGAAAAAAAGAACGAGATTTGTAAACAATTTCTTTTCCTCCTCTCCAGCTAACGCCAACAGAAAGCAACATCGTAAGATGACGTGAGCTGCCCATTCGCGAAAAACGCCGGTACAAAAGCAATTCCCGATTCCAATCTGGGATCCTTAACAAAATAGCACTGATTTTACGTTCGCTCCATGGGATGGAGAAGAGGCGAAGGGAAATTGAGTGCTATCTTCGAAACAACCAAAAAAAAAATTGTGGACCCACTTCTACGTGAAGGTACGTCCTGATTTTCTCAGCGAAGTTCCATATTCCGTCGCCTTCGAAAATGGGCACCGAATTATCGGAAGAACTTGCGCACAAACGACACCAATTCAGATAAACCAAACTCATAATTAAAATTGAAAACGACACAATTTTTTCCAAAACATTCTGTAATGCAGATTATCTGGAATGAATGTCAAATGAATGGAATTAGCTTCATTCCGTTAGGAGCCTCACGCTTATCTTATGCCCGGGTTATTCAACTTAGCGTTTATTCCCAATTTGATCAATAGCCAAAGGAAAAAGTGGCGGTTACGTGGAAGTAGACAATTTTTTCAATTATACATTCTTGGTCCATGACCCAAGACAAGCCGCTTTTATTTCGAAAGCGAAATGAAATGCTGCAGGCTCATTTTATGTTATCGTTGGCTCTTCAGTGTGTTTCGATTTCTGCAAGAAATAAAACTAAAAAAACATTTCTAAGCCTAAATTAATTGCAAAAAAATATATATATTTTGAGAAATTTTTGACATTAATTTATCATATAGAGTCATATTCAATAATTTTTAAACATTGTTTCACGATTCATCATAAGACCTGTCAACAAGGCTTCTCTCAATCTTTCACACGTATATATTTTTTTTTTTTATCTTTAATGTTCTACGAAACGTATTCACCTCACAATTATACATCGAACACTTGCGAGTAATATCTATGCTAATCGTTAAAATGTACGGACATTTTTTAAAACCCTTCATTGGATATACATATTCAATATAACAATTCCAAATAATTAAAAAATAGGGCATATAATTTATTTTAATAAATAAAAAGTCGTTCCATAAAAATAAAGTGTGATCTCGATTAGATTAGATCAAACGTTATCACTAAAATCAAAAATAACTTAAATATATTGACAACATTATAATTTTCTTTATAGTTTTTCGACAAAAAAATATTATATCAAAATGTAAAACGCTAAGTCGTCACTGAATTCTGCGCGAATTTCTAAGTATATAATAATAATGTGTATAAATTAAGACATTGCTGATTGCACGTGGCCGATAATTAATCACAATTTAATAAATGCGCAGTCGTCATGAGGCACCCTTATAAGAAAATGTTTAAATCGATAAAATAAACCCCGTGCGTTGGACTATAGATTGCTTCGCAAAAACGGCTTCAAATATTTCTCGAAGGAAACATTGACGGGTTCTGCATTCAAAGGACTTTTCGCCGCTTCCTCGAAGAGTCTTTCGTACACTCTCCCGTCGTAAGCACCCAGCGCAGAATTCAAAATTTCATCGCAGTAGTCTAAGCCGTCGACGATTCCGACGGCGTTCGGACGGATTTCGCTGAGCAACGCTTCCAGCCAATTCTGAATGTCGCTCACCCTCGCGGACGTGAGAGACGTGAACTGGAAAGAGAGCCGCTTATAAGGGAAAAACCCTTTGCCGGGGAGGATCGACAAAAAACGCCTTCGCCTACCCTTAAGAAATCTCCGAGTCTCTGCAGCAGCCAGTACACCCCATACAATTGAACCAACTGCCTAAGGACGCGTTTCACTTCCGGCGTGCATTCGATTTTCTCGATGTACTCGTGGAATCTGCATATCAGAAAGCACCGACAGTGGGCCTGAGAATTAAACAATTCGCAGCTTCATTTCCCATTATCCGCTGACGTTGGTCTCGAAATTTTTTTTTTTTTTTTTTTTTTATACCTCCGCACACTGAGCCAATTCGATGCTCGTCATGTTCCACGCTTCTTCGTAAGGTATTCCACCCTTTTGCCTCCTTTCCAGATTTTCCGTCGCCGACTGAATTTTTCCGGCAGCCACTTGTTTGTGCCCCAGCAAAACGCATTCCATCGTGCACTCCCACGGTTCGTTCCTCAACTGCCTTACTTCTTGCAAATAAGCGACGGTGGGAGTCATTTTCTGCCCCGATCTGGATCCTTGGAATTGCTTAACCAGATACCTGCAACGGAATTGTCTTAATTGCCCGATCGGAAAATTTTCAACCTTTCCGACGAGAAAATGGTGCTCACCTTGCTGTCTGCAGAAATAAAACGGTGTTTTCTCCTTCGTAAGTGACGGCTGCAGTGCAGAGTCCGTATAAAAGCGGAAGGTTAGAGGATGTCATGTATCCGTGACCGCCGCAGGCTAGTCGAACTATTTCGATTCCGGCGGCAGCATCTCCCGTGCACACCGCTTTCATACAGCAAGCAATGGCATGGAGCTGAAATGATGCAACACTCGCACTTACAACCCCCGACTCTCAATCAGGCGATCTGGGTTCTGACGGGCTTTACCTCGGGCAAACGTTCCAAATCACCGCCTTCCATTTCCGCCGTGACGTTGTTGTACAGATTCCACAGCCAATCGGCAACCATGCGGTAGCAATATACCGTCGCGATGAAAGGAAACAGTTTATACTGCTGAGTCCTGTATTCAATGATCTGCGGTTCCGCCTCGCTGATGGCATTAGCGAAAAAGAAGGCTTTAATAAAAGACCCGTGTTGGATTTCTTAAGTTGGGGGGTTTGATTGGTGAAGCCAAATTTACCCGGGTTTCATTTCCGACTGCCTCCGAATGGCCGAGTATCGCGTGGCTATTGTCACTGCTTTTCCAAGGTGGTTGGCAGCATCTCTCACCAACACAACCCTGACGAACATCATCGTACCTGAAACGTAAGTTAAACTTCACTTGGCTGGCCATCTGACTTTTCCGGGACGACGGAGCCAACAGTAAACTCACCATAAGTCAGTTTGCTGCTGGGAGCTTTCACGTATGTACCATCCTCGAGAACCTGATTGTTCTTCATCAGCATTTGAGTCCGAGGTATCCGAACGTTGTCGAATCCTAAATACCCGTTATTCGTGGCGTTCATTCCCAATTTGGTTCCTATTTCCCCTATTTTAATGCCTTAAAATCGAAGTTTTTTCTCGTTAGCACGTTATTCACGAGTCTCTATTCGGGTTTGCCACCCCGTTCTTACCAGGTAGCGGTTTGTGCGTATTTTCATCCCTTAGTTGAACAATAAACGGATGTATGCCGTGACAAGCACCCTTCGTGTAAAGCTGGGCAACGACAACGGCATAATTCGCCGTCTGACCCAAACCCCCCGGCCACCACTTATAACTGGTCAGAGTCGGACTGTTCAGCACGAACTCCTGCTTTTTCGGGTCGTAGTGCGCGGTAGTTTCGAGACCTCTTATGAACGTGCCGTGTCCCAGTTCCGTCTGCAACAAACTTGCAAATGATTTTTAAAATGTCCATGCACGAAAATGACAGGGATGCTTGCGAGTAACTCACTTGAGCGTATGTTCCTATGATTTCCTTATTCCAAGCTCTCCCCAGCCAGTAAGCCTGTTGCTCCAACGTGCCCTGACCCAAGAGTGTCGGAATGAACATGACGAAGTGAAGAGCAAACGGATTTCCGTCCTTCAATACCGCCGAGCCCAGCTGACCCAAAATTTGACTGGAATTCGATGGGACATGATAATGGAAGCTTGACCAGGTCAAAAACTGGCTGCTGCCGAAATTGGGAAAATTTCCATACCTAAAGCTCTCAAAACCTCCACCCATTTCCTCCACTTTTTTGAACACGATGCAGCACTTCCGTATTGACTCTTCGTATTTTTCTTTGTGACTCAAAAATTCGGAGGGTATCTTGTCCTGAAGCTCCGGATCTTTCAGGAACCATTCCTCTGGAATCAGGGGTGAAACAAAAGAGAATAGTCATTAATTAAATATCAGAACACACTTCATGCCAAATCCATGTGATTGAAATCAAAAACCAATTAAGGGGGGAAAAAAATGGCACAACCCACAGATTACAAAAACTTACATTAACCTGAAGTCATCACTTTACAATAAGATAATTTGAAAGTAAAAGTAATACTAAGTTACTTGTTGCATTACTTAAAATTTCATGTTTTAAAATAATCTAACACCAATGTGCCCTTGCATTTCATATATATATGTATATATGTATTACATATTTGATCATTTAAGAAAATTAATCTGCTTTTTTTGCTTCCTCTGTTTGCAACTTTTAACAAACCTTCATGAGTTACCTTAAATGACATATAAAAAAAGGTTACCATCCTTGTTAAATAACTGTTTCCCTTTTACACTTGTAAAAATTAATCACCTCCACACTTTCTTCACTTCTTTTCTAAAACATTCACAAGAAAATCAAAATCCTAAAGATTTTGCATGTGCCACAGTAATTTTAATCATGTATGCAGAAATGGCAAAATCGGTTCAATTGTTTAAAGATTCTCTTCCATAAATATAAAACCCTGATTTTTTTCCCCATTATGAAAAAGCTTCTTCACAAGGACATTATTTGTATGTTCTTTTCATTAGGAGCATTCTGCATGAAATTAGTTAAATAATTCTCAATTATAATTGTACTGTGACAATTTAACTGGCAATCTTGCATCCATATTAAATAGTATTTGGTAAAAATACTTTTTTGATGTAATCAATTATTTATACAGGTCAACAGCAAATTTTTATTCTCATTCTGAGCCTGCAAATAAATAATTGTAGAGCAAATGCAGAGGTTTCTCATGTATTCTGAAATACATCATTTTGATTGTCTTATTTTACTTAAATGTAACTGAATGAGGATTATAATTTTGTGAATGAACTGAATTTAAAATGTGTCACTCCTGAATTCATCCTTCTTCTCTTCTCAATGCCTTGGCGGGTTTTGCAGGATCCACGGCCCGATTTAAATGAAAAATTGGTTTCGGCATCGAAACGACATTTCGATTTCCCACAGTTTCAATCACGAAAATGGTTTAGCACGTTGATAATCTGACCTTGATCCTTGTATCTTGAAATTGCACGAAAAAAATTCCCAAACAACACGAAGCAGCTCTCGAATCGAACGGATGTAAAACCAAGTTCAATTAAGTGTTAATTCAACGAAATTATTCGCGATTCGAAAATTGGGCAACAAGGGCCTGACATTGCTGACGGAGGATCTTCAGTCAGTGATTTCTGCTCGCTTCACGCCCCGATCGCCTTCGTTCCCGTACGAGCTGGTGAACGTACAAGAACGCAAAAAAGGATGTCGAAAATCAAACGCCGCTGCCATTTCTTTCCCTTTTTTCTTTACCTGTTTTCCTCCTTTCCTCAGTCTTGTGCACTCCTCCATCCAAAATGTTTGTCAATTCCAACGGATCGAAAGTGCAGTTTTCCCTTTCGCGAGCCAAATCCGGATTCACGGTTTTCTTCCTCCTCGACGCAGCCTTTGTCATTTTGTATAAAATTTTCTTTTGATTTAGATTGAAAGAAAAAAATAATCGTAAAAAGCGATAAATATAAAGTTTAAATGCCACACGCGAAAGAAACCTGAACTAACGTCACTTGCTGCCACTTCGGAGACGAGTAGTCACCTCGCGACTCGGTGCGAGGTGCTGCTCGCAGGGAGAACCGTCCGAATGCTCTTCCTTTGAGAGTTCGCCTTTGATCGCAAAATACTTTTCCTTTGATTCCGCGATAAGATTCGCCTCGTCGCATCCTCCTTATCCGGCGCTTTCGCGAATCAAAATCGCAATAATTCGATTTTGAAATTGTAATTTTTTTTTTCCTCCTCGGACTCTGCGTAGCAGCGGCCTGTCGGAATGTTGGAAAGACCGGAAATTTTTCCTTCGGATAAGGACGATCCCGGCGCGATGTTCTGCTCCAACGCTGGGCGCAATTCTCGATTTTTCGATGCCATATTCGCCATTCTCTTATTCGGCGCGGCTTCAATTGCCGCGCCGCTTCGCGACCGGCACGACTTTCTCGCGAAAATCCGAAGGGCTTTCACAATCTCTTTGCAATTTCGTAACGCGCACGAACCGTGGTAATGTCGAATTTCAACGTTCGCCATTTTGTTTTTGCAGCCGCCATTTATGAGCCATTGCATCCATTACGCAACTCGAATTCACATGCGTGCTAATCTGCACTTTCTCCCGTCAGTGAAAGTTCCGCAATAAAAGGTCGCGTATGACGTATCACAATTTTTTTCTATGAACTAGTATATTTGGTCTATTTATCTAAATAATTATACATATATTCAGAAAGTTGTTTTAATCACTTGTTTCAGCTAACAACGGACGAAAAGTATTTCGTCCCATTCGGAAAAGATAAAATCCAAAACCTTAAAACTTCAATAATACTATTTTCAAATTCATAGATTTTTCATTATGCAAAAGAGCGGGCGACGTGTTCTTAATAATGTGCTCAACTGCAAAATTTTAACCGGAAGTTCTTTGCATTATTTCGTTTCCCTCTTCTTAAATCCTGAAAGAGTCGCGACACGTCGATATTTCGCCAAATACTTGCCTCAGCTCACCGTGTAATTGGCGAGGACTGGTGAAAATCGACAGTGTTGCACTTTTTCATTGTGCAAGGGAAAAATTCGCACTTGCATCGTTGTCATTTGATTTAACCTTAAGAGGAAATATCACAGTTAAAATGAAAATTTTTCTTAATTTGCATACTTACTGAATATAATAAAACGACTTGTAACGCTCGTGCCGCATTCTCCTATTATAAAGGAACCCCGAAAAGTATTGCTAATGTCATCATTCAATACAATGCAATGTGGGATTTGACAAGCTAACAATCGATGTCTTCAATCAGGGATATTTTGGTGTTTGGATGCGGCAATGCTCACTTTACACGATATTTTCCGGCTCATTATGGTGAGTCCCTTCTGCTGCCACGGTCGAAGGATCCACTTTAACGATGTTGACGTGATCTTGCGCCTCTGCCCTCTTCTTCAGCGGTGGCAGTTTGTACAGTTCGATGATGTTCTTCGGAGTGCCGTCGGGGTTGCGAGCATCCGCAGGGTCGAACGTGGGGTGAACCCTCGTGTAGAAAATGTCTCTCCAAATTATTCTCGCGCTCTGCGGCAATAACCTGCGAAATTTGGTTTGGCGAGCAACTCTTTTCTCAAAATTACAGCGACGGATTTCCGGATGCTTACTTTAGGAAATGAATCCAAAAGAGCATGAACCTGGGCACGCTGATGATCTCCCGCTCTTGTCTGATTCCCTTCACTATCTCTTTGGCCACGTAATCGGGGCTGAGCCTGTCAAATCTACGAGAAAGTGAAGAATTGTAAATTTTTTTAACGGTTCGTCAACGCGGCACGAATCCCGAATTCGCGTGCTTACCTCAGGTCGAACTTGACAGGGATATCATCTCTGCATGCGGTATAATATGGATGGACACAGGTCACCTTGATCATCTTTCTTTTCTCCAGTCTCAGCTCTTGTATGAACCCATCCATCAGCCCTGCAAATTACGTGCCATTGTTTATAACATTTGCCGCATCTCATCCGAAAATATTGAGGATGCACAGCGTTACTTGCCAGTGACAGCGGATTTTGTGACGGAATACGGGACTTCATTTGGTACGGGTGCTATGGCTGCAGCCGACGATATGACTACCAGGTGTCCGCTTCCGCTCTTCAGCATGTGCGGGACAAACGCTTGCATCATCTGGAAATGACGTTCCCAATTACTATCCCAAAAATACTTGCAAAAGCCCGGCTTACGAACCTCAACAACCTCACCCAAAATTGTGCCATGACATTGGTATCGAAAAGACAATAAAGTTCCTCCGGAGTCCACGACAGGACGTTCTTCACCGGGTAAATCCCCACGCAATTGACGAGGATGTCCACCTTGCCGTGTTTGCCGTGGATTTCCGCCGCTTTCCTGAACACTTCAGCACGGTCGGTGACATCGCACACGATGGATTCCGCGTTTCCATTTTCCTTTTTTATGTCCCATACCTGAAACCGAGATTTTCGCCTGAACTTCGGCTCCATCCCCAGTTAGCAAGCGCTTCCTTAATGCTTACCGTGCTCTCGTTTCTCTCGTAGTCGATATCCCAACAGACGACCGTGGCACCCAATCTGGCGAAATCCCTCGCGATTCTTCTGCCCAGACCATGACCGCTGCCCGTTACCTGAAACGGCATCAGTAACGCTGCTATATAGCGACGCCCCGATCGTCGATTATGATTTTATGTTTACGCGCTCACAGCAGCCCGAACATTCGTTTCCCTTTCTTATTAAGCTCACCACAACAATCTTTCCGTTGACCGACTTCTTTCTCCTGTCGAAGATGAAAAAGTGGAAAAGCTCTCTGAAGCAAATGATGTGAGTCAAAACGACGGCCCACAAAATGCTAAAGACGAGGTTGAACGTGGAAGAAATGGATGACATGTCATTCCTCGATTTGTACCTGAAAGTCATCAAACTTTTCTTTATCTTCCATACGAGTCACTTTGTAGTTTGTCAGCCTTTAGGGAGACGAACCAAAAAGTCAAGCGGAGATTCATCGGGGATCGTCAAGTAAAACTGAACAAAGCAATTTTTCAGGGAGGGGCTTCGTTCCCCGTCGCTGTCGGAAGGTCTCGCGCACATGACCCAAACGGGGCAAAAGGCGAATTTTCTTTCTTCGAGCCCGACCGGGTCGGCGGAAAATAAAGTTTTACGATGATTCAAGACCCATAATTCCTCGTGTACGAAACGAAGGGAATATTTTACTTCCTCACGCAGTCGTTCCACGACGGTCGGCGCAATCGAAGATCAGATCCAAATGGAGGCAAATGGAACATTTCATTATATAACCGGACACATGCCACTGGTTTTTGCTAATGCCACTTATTTCGAAAGCGATCGTAGGAGACCCAGTTTCGTCGTTCCGCGAGTATTTCGATCGGGAAAACTGCGCACGTACGACTGCGGAATCCGGGGGGGAGTTTGAGAAAAATTCTTCAAAATTTCTCGACCGCCGCCCCATTTCTCAGCCGAAGCCTCCGGCATCGAATCGGACGAAAGACGCGTTCGGATGGACGCTCTTCCGTCTTCCTTCGAGTCGGACGTCGGAAGGGGAGGTGCGAGGCAGAGGTAACGATCCGGGGGAAAGGAAAGCTGCGACGAGCGGGTCCCCTGAAATTTCCACGTTCTCACTGTCGAACTAACGAGGGCGAGGCGCACCCCTGTCCACGGGGGTGGCACCGTTCTCCCGGAGCTCAGCGCAGAGGTCGTTGCTCACCTTCGGTGAAACCGCGAAACTTTCGGCAAAACCAAGCGCAGCTCGGTGATATTGCGTCTTGCGAGGCAGAAGTCGCCGCACGCTGCGAGCCCCAAAAACCGCCGTCGACTGCCATCGCGAGAGTTGGAACGAGAGAATCGGGTTGATCGGACCCGGAACGGGAGATGAAGACGGCGACCGTCGCAAGCGAAGCATCTGCACCAACCTCATTTTCGAACGATTCTAAGAAGAATATTCGGCAAGTTCGCTCCATTCGCGAGCCACGGTCTTCTCGAGACCGCCTCGGCTTGAGAGTTTCGAGAGTCGTGGCACAACTGGCGGCCAGCTTCTTGCGCAACGGCGCTGGAGGCGGTGGGCTCTCCGATGAAAACTCGCGGAACGAGTTTCTCTCTGTTTTTTTTCGTTTGACATGGATCCAAAGTCGCAGGAGTCTTGGATTGCCGCCATACGCGTGTTTTTCCGCGGGACGCAGCAGCCCCTCCCCGATCCAGGCGCTTTCACCGCGATGCGAGAACGACGGAGGCCTCGCGGCTCACGGGGAATGTCACCTGGAAATCCGGAAATGTGACGTTCCCGACGTGAGATTTCTCCTTCTCATGAGGAAGCATCGTCCGCAGACTGCGATGCCAGATCCCGGTTACGCGAACGCTTTAGGTTTGGGTGGGAAAATTTCCTTCGTCGATTCGCGAAGGTTCCTTGTTCGTGCCTCCCTGTGCTTTTTAAAAACACCGTCGCGCTTGTCGAAAAATCCGTAACGTCCGTATTTCAACCTATTACGGTTTCCAAGTTCTGTGCAGTCTTGCCTTTGCTTGAGCGATGAAAATCTCACGCGAGACAATCGTTCGAATCGGGCGTCTTTTCAGGTTCGGACTCCATGCCCGGGCAAAATCGTCGTGCAAGATGCATTCGGTCGAAAAGCTTTCTGCGAGAAACTCTCGGTGGGTTACGAAAGCGCAGCCTGGACGACCGCAGCCGGGGTTCCGAACGGCATAGAATTTTCGAACACAATGCGAATTTCGGTATCTGACCCATTACGCAAGTTTCAGTGGTCAGAGGTCGGCGCCGACGGGCAAAAGAAGGGCCAAACCAACTGCGTTGCAACAGCCTCCGTTATGGTGTTATCGAGTCTGGACCGTGCATCCCGGAAGAGCTGAGAAGAGCAATTCAAGCCATAAAACTGCTTACGGAAAGCCTTCTCTGTTCTTATTCCTTTTTGGGCTGCCGATGTCCGGCTGCCTGCATGTGAGCACTAACATTTTGTTTTTCTTCTTCCAGACAGCGCCGGAAAGCGTTTCCGTAATTGTTTTTGGTATTTTCCGACTGCAAATAAGCCCGTTTCACGATGATAGGTCGGCATCCGAACCGTTGCTTGGGGCAAAAGGGGGTGAGCAAAATTTGAATAAATTCTAACTTATTTTTTGTAAAACGGTGAAAATGAAATATGAGAAAAAATAAGTTCTCGCTAAACAGAAATGTAAATTCCCGCTGGTGCGGGGCGGAAATTTTAATTTTAAATAATTCATTGTTAGATTTTTACATTTAACATCACTGACAGTGGAAGAAATAACACTGATCACATTAATGATGCGTGCATTGCGCGTGCGAGGGTTCTCGTATTTTATCTTGTATTTACGTAAATTACATATAGGTTCTTGCGGGAGATGAAACCACAAAAGGAAGTTCAAGTTGTCGACGTCCCTCGTTTGCCGCTACCTTTATTTATGCAACTGTACAGAAAATGAACGCGACATCCTGAACGCAAAAAGCACGCGGACAAAATAAGAAAAATATAAACCCCATTATAAGGTGCGCTTTCAGATAGGAAAACTGATTTTTTTTTTTTGCAAAAAATGAATAATTCGACTAACAATTTTCTTCTGTTTTGTGCAACGATGGACGCCATAAGTTACACGCTGCTTATTTGCATGTTACATATTTTACATTTTCCCGAGGTAACTTTTCTTTTTTTCCTTATATACGCGCAAACCGGTCACCAAAAGGATATCTTTCCTCATCCAGCTTAATTGTGACGGTTTCGTCTAATACCGCGTCGGGGATACGCGGACAAATATATCTATCGTCACTTCCGGAATATCCAATGCCATTAATCCCCCAGACAATTTCTTTTCTTTGTCCACGCTCCCCTACTCAAAACGAATAAATTAAGTGCTTTCGTTTCTTTATTTTTTAATAAAAGGATGTTTGAACCCTTTTCTTTCTTCCCGTACAATTTAATCCTCGTAATACTCATTTCTTCATTTGCGACATTTTACTCGCGAATTGTCGAATATAATGAAACAAATTTTCAATCCAGCATCCTGATGTCTCAGTTATGTCTTCCTCAGCTTGCATTTCTTTTTGTGTATGGGAACGGGTTCGATGGTAACTTCGTCGTTTCCGGCATCGGCGTACGGCATCCGCTCCTGATAACTGAAGTTAAAGGAATTCTGATTGAACTTCGCGAATAATGCTTGCACGACATTATAAATCATGTTCGAATACGCGTAAAGTATGAACGCGAACGCGATTACGGGGAAGATATAGTAGTTGCTGTTCGAAAATTCGTGTTCGAGAGCCCTCGGCACGGGCTCGAATGTAAACTTGAAATTTCTGTACGTTTTGTCTGCGATAAAATGAATGATGGGCTCCTTGTACTTGTAGGTGTGCTTGTTGAGCATGGAATCGAGCTGTATGAAATAGGGAGTCTTGTCCCGCAGGACAAACGGGAGGTGCACCAACAGTCCGGCTTTGAGGAACCGCTCTTGCATCGCTGCGTTGCCCCAGTACTTGATCCCTCCTAAAAACAGGCGATAAATGATAGTTCGAGCTTCGGGCAAACTCCGAACCGAGACTTCCAGTCTCCAAACATGATAGTTTCTTTACCTGCAAGCGTTTCCAGCTTGACCTCGTGAACGGGAGCTTCGGGAGCATCTTCTTTACACAGTTTCAAACGAAGCGTTTTCAGGTGCTCGGGTATCGTGCTTTCCACGTGGACAGACAGATCCATCTGCTCTACCAATTCAAACGCTGTTAATTTGATTCCCCGCACGTCTCCCTCGTTCGTCTGTAACAATCGACATTCAGAAAAGGAACAAAGTATTATAATTATCGTGATCTGCTAACAATCTTCCTTACCCTGACCGTTAAATCCGTAGGGTTGATCCTGTGGATGTGGGCGTTCATCGGGGAATCCTGCTTGAGTCTTACGTTGTATTCGCAGTGGGGCAACAACCCTCGAATTCGGAATTCTCCCGTGCTCTCCGACATAGATTCCTCCTGTAAGTTAGAACAAGCCTCAAGACCGACGGCTTCGATCACTATGTTCGGCTCCGCCTCCCCGTTTAGGGAACTAACCGTGCCGTAAACGCTGAACGATACTCTCCTACCTCTAGAAGAAAAAAACAAATTTGACTTACATTACCCGAAACAAAACCGAAAACGGTCGGGAACCCGTTGTTTACAACTTACTTCAAATGTATACGCTCAGTGACACCTTCTTTGATTTGTATGATTTGCGAGGACGGATCGAATTTGTATTCTTTCATCATGGGGCGAAGGAAGTATTCTCCAGGACTCAAACTATGGAAATTTAATGCTCCGTTTTCTTCCGTAACGCTGTTCTTTCTGTATTTTTCACCCCCGGTCAAAGACAAGAGAACTCCCTGCAGCGGTTCTTTCGTCGAATTGTCCATAACCGTCACGTATATTTCTGCTAATTTGTGTGCGGTGAAAAATCCATTTTTGTCCGGACCGGTAAAGACATACGATTCCTTTTCCGCAGTTATGCTAAAAACAGAAAAAACTCGTGAAGGAGAACATTACATCAACAGCAGAACCCTCTTGAATTGTACCTACTTATATCTGACAGTCGATTTCAGCGGTCCAAACTTGTATTTTCCATCCTGCTTCGTCATCTGGGTTAATTCCCTTTCTTCCTCGCCCTTTTCCGATATCTTAATAGTGATTTTAACATTCTTCAGTGCGGGAACCAGTCCTCCTTCTAATATGAGACCTTTCTCTCCGTAAATCTGAATCACATTGCTTGCACATTCGTCTCTGGTTTTAAACTCGACGACTTCCGGTTGGAAGATGATCCCTTCAGACTTGGGTGTAAATTTCAACAGCTGATTCGCCCTCGATTTGTAACCGAAGTTGTACTTGAAAATGTTTTTCTCCTTGATGCCCTTCAGGGGACCAATACTGAAACAGTAATACTTGCTTTAGTCACTCTCTGGGACCGACTTTTTTCATCCTCCATGCTGCAAGACTACCTTTTAACCAGCACGCTTCCGAGGCTGATGTCGACGTGCAAGTTATCCATGGGATCGACGCTCGTTACAAATCCCGTTACCTCGTGGGTGACTGCGTTCAATCGCAGAACTTCGTCCTTTCCGACCTGGTACGTGAAGAGACTCCTCTCATAGCCATGACACCCGAATGGTTCCAATTCGTACGTTGTCGAATTCGGCAGGCATATAGTATTCTCGCCCTTGACCAGAGTGATTTCCAAGTTCTTCGCTTTCGGCTGTCGAGGCCCCAGATAGGCTTTCGTCTCGTGCGATGCCAACACCTTAACCTTATATCCGCTCTGAATGAAATCGGGGATCTGGGTCTCGGTCGAGACCACCGAGACCGAGTGAACGTAACTCTTGAAACACCATTTATTGCTCTGTATTTCGACGTCGTAATGTCCGGGTAAGATGTTCGAAAAGACGTATTCCGTCTCGCTACGTTCTAGAGACCTGAGGGCGACCACCGCGTTCTGCGATTTGAGCCTGATCATCACCTCGCCGCTCTTGACCGGCTCCGATGGTGATAGCTTTGTCATTTTACCCGCAATCTGGCATTTCAGTTGAGAAAATTCAATGCCGTTGATGGGGCCATTTTTCACAACGATTTCCCTCGTTGCTGGAAGATACCTAAACAAAGAAAAAAAACTAGTCACACCGCCAAACAAGCTTAAAATTCCATATTTAAAAGAAACTTACTGTATTCCCTTAGCTTTTTCGAAATCTGAAACTTTCACATTGAACATGTAATTCCCGGGTCGAAGAAAATAGCAGAAGGTTCCAGTATCGTGATCTGCCGCCACTTCCGTCGAGTAGAAGTTGTTTTTTTCCCTTATTTCGATATATCGCGGGCTCTGAGCGGAGTGGGGCGATACCTTACCGCAAACCCTGAACTCAGAGGGATAAAAAGTCTCAATTTCCGGTTTGTTCGGCGACAATTTCACGTTCGCCTCCTTGAATTTCAAACCATCTGAAACATTATAAAACGGTTCGTTTGAAATTTTCAGAAATTTACGTAACCATTAAGAAATGAAAATTTTTCTTCCCCTTTATATTTTCTAAAATATTTGTACGATTCCATTTCGAATTACGGCCCTTCAGTTCTTTCCTCGCCCAGAGGAATTCCCAGTGTCCAATCCCTGCAGAGGAATCATTCCTTTCCTTCAACATAAAGCCCTTGTATTACCTGAATTAACGTGAAGAACATATGTTCCCGGTTCCATATTATCCAGATCGTACTTCCCTTCGGCATCCGTCGTCGTCACGACTTGGCCATTCAGATAGATTTCCGCATTTTCTATTCCCCTTCCGGTTACCGACGTCATGACCCTGCCGCCGATACTGAACCCCTTCATCTGTTTGAAATTTTCCAATTTAAAATGTAACATTTTTTGTGAGAGACATGAGTGAGGAAGAAACGTTTGCCGAATTTGCGCTGCAGCAATCGTACGAAATAAAAACGGTGAAGGATTTACCAGAAATTTCTCGATCAGAATGAAATGCCCATTTCCGACGTGGATATCCATGGCCCCCGGCTGTATGTCGAATTTGATGTGGTGCGGCTGAATTCTGTAGCTTCCTGGAGGCACGGGAGAAATTTTGAACGCTCCGTTCTCGTCGGATGTGACGTGGCAGATGAAATTCTTGTTGCCGAGCTGGGGCAAGGGAGACCTCGAACAGTTCGGAATTGTCACCGAGCGACTTTTCTGAAAGCGAAAGACTCGTTAAAAATTTTCCTGCTGGCGAGAGTCTGCGACACGAACTTCTCTAGAACACGGAAATTTTTTTAAGGTTGAGAATCAAATGAATTTTCGCTGTTTCATTTAATTTTGTTTAAGCTTATACGTTGTAAGTTATCTGGCACACTTTTTTTCCTTAATCACGGTCGATGGAATCAGCGAATACTCCGCGTACAAAACCTGCGCGTTTTTTCTTCTTTCAAATTTGGTGAAGTCATAAAGTTTGTCTTTCACTGTCTAGACAACATTCAAATATAACTTAGTATAGAATGGAAAGTTAACGTGGATGAAATAACTAATAACAACTATAAGCTTAATATCCCACCGCATCTAACTACGGTCTTTGTCGATTTTGTTAATGTTCCGTTATTTATTAATTTTCAACATTTAATTTCTTTTTTTCTAGCATGTTTTATTAAATTTTTCGAAACTTACATCGTTATAAAAATATTATCAGATTTCTCCATCACATAAAGATCTATTTGAAAAGAACACCGTCTTTCGGTATAATTCGATTTATTCAATTTTTTTTATATGTATGTATTTAACCAAAAAATTATTGATGAGGCATTTCTCAAGCTTACTTGAGATTTTACAAGCTTACTTATATTTTACATGATGTAAAATATCGCAAAAAAAAAATCTTTCATTATAACCGTCTTTCACTGTATAACATAAAGCTTCCATGCCCTTTTTTAACAATAAACATTTCTATTTCAAGTTAATTTTATTTCCAAAACCATTTCAGTAATTTTATATCTTGGCAACTTTTCCTCGGCTTTAAACATAACGCAAGAAGTTTGGTTTAAGATCTATGCACTTGGGATTGATTTGAAATTAATTTTTTACGCCTGCGGCGATCGTGCCTTGGTTTTGGCATTTTTTTTTCAAAAAGTTACTAAGCTTCTATTTTTCTTCCCAGGGAACGGGAAGTTTTCTGTCACTTGCAAGAAATTTACATTTACCTCATCGTTCCCGTACAGAACGAAATGAACTCCCTCGATCGGTTCGTCGCCGAATGCCACATCCCCAACGACGTCATAACCGGCGACGACCAGCGAATCCGGGGGAATGTTCAAATTTTGGTTTTTCACAGAAATCCTAGCGGAATTTTTAAAATATTTGTAACTCTCGTCCTCCATTTTGACGATGTAATTACCCGGTTTGACTGGCTTAAATTCGAAATTTCCATTTTCACCAGTTTTTATCTTGTCCTCGGCCACGTTGCTCTCTTCAGATATTAAACTAACCACAATGTTGACTGGGCCTTCCTTGCTTCCCTTGCTGGTCACCTGAAAATGAGCAATCCATGGAGATTTCACTGCTACCTGTAGATCATATAGTTGAACTAAAAATCTTTCTTCATTATTATCAGATGTTTAGCCTATCATGTGAAAATACTATTATAATCAAATTTTTGCCTACAGCTTATAAGAAAAAAGGTTCATAAAAATTTGACTTTGCACGGCACTAAATATCATTTTCCTTTTTAAGTGTTGTTCAACATCCACTGTAGTGGATATTAAATTTGAATTTCTCACCTGTCCACGGACGGAAAATCCTTTGAACATAAAGTTAATATCACTGGCTTTTGAGCAAGGATCATTAACACCATCAAATGTTAAAGCAACCCTTTCTGGCTCAAAATACCAACCATTTGGAGCTTCTAGCTTTAGAACATATTCTCCTTTATCATAAATTGGTATGAAATAATACCCATTTGTAGGAGCACAGTCACTTGAGTCTTTAAGGGTGCCTTGTTTGGTGAAACTAAAAAAGTATTGTAAGATGTTTTCTAAAAAAATTCATTATTTGATTATTTAAGATGGAATTGAAATTTTGATTTTGCTGAATCATTAATTGCTGTTTCTTCCTTTAAATCAGCAAAATCGAAATATGTTCACAAGCATTTATTTAAATTTTCACTTGACATTATGTTTTAGATTATTAAAAAATTCATTTTGAGACTTGTCTTGCTAGAATGTTATTAAAATTATTTTTGAATTACCTTGATTTTTCACATATCAATCACGGAATTGTGATATCTTTATAAATTGGAAAAAGTTTTTGGAACCATTCTAATAAAAAGATTTTGAAAAATTATCATTTTAAAACATCTTATGAATCTGTTAAAATAGAAAATGTCATAACTAATTATGTATAAAAGAAGTATTCACTTAATGTTTTTAAATATATTAAAAATTTGATATATTTAAAGTTTTAATTATTTTATATGGAAAATTTATGCTATGCATTCGCAACATCAAAAAAATAATTTCTGCTTAATTATAATTTACAAGAAGAATATCTTTATTTTTATCATACTTTACGGTTTATATAAACGAAATAACTACATCAGCATGAATGTCATATCCGAAATAACGTAAAAGTTTGATAAAAAAGAAAGGATTAATGAAACAAATTCGGAGTAAGGCGATCAACTTTATTATCAATCGACATTAGTTTTAATATATCGTCCCATAACCTAACCAGCTTAGATTCGGAAAATAATACTCACAGTCTAATGACAACTTTGGAAAAGTCAATCGGAACTTGACTTTTTAAAAATCCGCCACAGCCGACTATGTCCTCCGCGCTTTCCCCGGCTATATACACGGACAATAATAAAAAATTGAATAGTCTAATTCGAAACGTAAAAATCATCGTTAGCCCAGCCATATTTTTATATTCGCAGCATTCGCCTTGTTGCTTTGTGACGACATGGCAACGAGATGCTTTACGTGGGATTAGAGCACTTTCAAGTCTTCCGACGTTATCAGATTGTGTTCGGTCGAACACAATCGAGGCCGAAATTTGAACGAAGCTTAATTATTTTATAAGACCGAGTTGGCAAAATGTTTTCTTTTCCTAAATTTTTTACATCTCCTTGCCCACCTTTCAATAAATTCGAGAAAACCAATTTATTTTTTTGGAAATAAACGATGATTTTTTTTGCCAATCGTTTAGTTGAAAATTCAGTTTTAATTAAACGTTTCCGTTACTGACCGTGCCAGAAAGATTTGCTTCTTTTATTAATGATGTTTTCAATTTTTTTTTAATGAAACTGCTACAGTTGGAGTCTTTATCAAAACCGGTATTTTACGGGTGCAAGACTTTATAAACCTCAACTTTAGATACTGGGACAATCGTATGATTCTAATTCATATCGGGGCGAATTTTCTGGATCGGAGCAAAAACCAGACTGCTAACTCGTTGCAGGTCGGGTACAGCACTAAAACCGAGTAACATATCTTTTTTTCTGTCGCTTGGGAACGAAATCCCCAATATGTGTTTCCTGAAATGGTCATTTGGGCTTAGAAAACGAAAGTGGTTTACAAGTTTATTAGGCTACAAACCTGGAAATCGGAGCCACTCGCGGTTAAGACAGTTGCTTGTTCGTACGAGATGCAGTGCAATCGGCTGATTCATCTTCCGATACCTGCAAAACGATGCTTCCGAGGATTCGAACCCATCGCGCGACACGATGCTGTTTTCTTTCTTTGAGAAAGTCGAGAATTTCGACGTATGCCGCTGGCGATAAATGCGAAATTTCCGGTGGAAGATGCAATCCGGATAAATCGACGAATTTCCCGAGCTTCTCGATAACGTGGCCGGGCTTCCAGCTGACGTAAAAACAGGAAATACGCTTAATAAATTGAACTACGCAACCGGAAACTTTTATCGTGAGAGATTCGCCCGACAAAAGGTTCGTCGGAAATCAGAGCCTTGCCTCGCAAGACACTTCCTATCGACGAAAACAGGATTTCTAAACGGAAGTCAGATGAGCCCGAGCGCACGTGAATGAAAAGGTGAGCACCGGAGAGCGGCAGCAGGCGGCCAAGTCCATAACCACACTCTAATTTTCTCCCCAATTATATTGAAAGTTAGTGAATTTTACCATTTCTGTCCATTCTCATTAACTAACAATATTAATGTAGGTTGAGGTCATCGTCTGGTTTTCATTTTATTAATACTTCTATATATATATTAATAATTAATTTTTCATATGTAATAAGGGTGACAATTTTTTTCGCTGTTTTTGATATTATTATGTACATTATAATAAGTAAAGGAGCTTTCTTATGACCATAACGCGTATATCAACGAAGTATACATAAGTTAGATAATTAAATGTATTTAAATGAAGTTTTCTGCAATCGGCTGCGAGGTAGCATCGTAGGATACAAAAGGGAAGTTCAGGGATGGGAAACGTCGAGGTTGGCAAAGCACAGTCGATTTCGTTTCGCCGTGAATCTAGGGATTCGCGTGACTGGGAAGTTGGGTTGCGATGGTCCACGTGGGATTCACGTGTTCGGCGGAAGCAGTTGCGTTGGATATTTTGAAAGTATCTGCTGCACAGCCAACCCTCGGAAGAAAAGCGGAAACGGGTCTTTCGAGCGGCCGAGCGCGTTCGTTTGAGAACGCGGGATCGTCGCTGTCGCCGCTGCCGAAGACGAAGACGTAAGTTACAAACATTGTCATCAGTTACTTTCGATTCGCGGTAGGGTGTTAAAGCGGCGTCGGGAAAGGCAGTCCGACGTCAATTTCCATTTCTGTCGGATAAATGTTGGGACGATCTACTCGACGCCGGATGACGGAGATGTTCGGGAACGCGAATCCGACGAAGAAATTCGCCCGCACGGACCGAAATGTTCGAAATGTCAAGTTAATTGGAAGGATGATTGGGATTCCACTCTAGAGCTGCCCAGAGGATTTTGCATGGATTTGGGAAGACAAAATGTTTAGAGTTCCGGTCGCGGGACTTCGCTAGCAGGCGGGAAGAGGAATGGTGGATGCGGCTGTGGTGGGGAAAGTTGGTTAGTGGCTGGCAACGTGATGAAGGGCATTGTGGCGAGACCATACATGCAGGGAGGAAAGCGATTGAACGGCGAATGATTCCGAGTTAGAAGCTCTGAACGGCAGTAGGATTGCGATCCTTAAGAACTTTGCATTGGCGTCCGACAGGAATTCGGGACATTCTTGTGCGACGTTGGGGAGGCTTCGAAAGAAAGGTTGCGCTTCCATTATATGAGAAAGAGGCGAAATCCGGATTTCTTCTCGAACCGAATCGGACGCTAAATTGTTCTGGAGACGTCGGATTTGGGTAAATTGAGGAGGGCGGTTATTTCGCATGGAATTTTTCCCGCTGTCGAGATGGAAAACGTGCCCAGAAGGATTAGACGCGGGTTATGGCGTCCTATTGTTGATGCTTTGGAAGCGACGAGATTCAGCTTAAATGCATTTTCCTCTTTTCTCCTCGATTCCTAAACGGTATCGCCCCGAACGGGAACGGAAGCGACCGCCATCGAGAATTACGTTTGGACAATCAGCGATCGGCTTCCCGTTAACGATTCCCGCACGCTCTGCAGACCGAGTTGGCGAAGTCTGATGAAAAGAAACCAAAATCGTATAATTTCAGCAATTATCCACGTATTTCGCTTTGGGGAACGAAAACTGAAGCGCGAATCGTCACGAAACGTGGCTGGGCTGCTTACCCACTTCGGGTGAACCTCGGGAAGCGTGCGAATGGAGAAGCCTCTTCGCGATTTTTCATCAAAATTCTTAATAGGTATCGAAAAAAGGAGAAAAAAGGAGGCGGAAATAAATAAAAGGGAAAAAGAGGAAATTGGGTATTTTCCATCTGGGACGCGGAGCCTCCGGCCCTCCGCTCTCCCCCCGTTCGGGGCTTCCTCGGGCCGGAAAATTTTCCTTTTTCATTTCTCGAATTGCCCGGAATGTCTGCCCCGCAAACGATTTAATTGGGTGACTCGGCACGAGAAGCGAGGCTCACCGACCGCATCCCCGCACGGCAGCTTCGGGTGTGCTTTGAGCGGCACGTACCTCCCGCGCGACGACAGCGTCCGTCTTCCGTGTGAAAATCCCTCTCCCGTCGGTCCCGCAGGTTTGAACCTCTCGCACGGGCTTCTTCTCCCGGTTACGTGCACGAAAATCAGAAAAATTAATTTTCCGAACGAACAAAAAGCAAGACCCGGGTGGCCGAGGGCGCGAAGAGGTCGGCAACAAGAGTGTGTACGGTTGGGTTTAGCGTTCTGCAGGCAGCCACTTCGCGCCATATTGTTATTGCTATTATTATTCGGTAAAAATGAAAAATAACTTCTAATAACGAATAACGAAATGATTTACGATAATAAACAGTTTAAATTTAAAAATTTCATCCCCGAAGTGGTTGCTTTCTTACGTGTGCAGGCAATTTATTATTGTAGAAAGCAATTTTTTTAAAATTATTTCGGGCCTCCGCCACGTGACTTTCGTAAGCTATGGTTTGCATCCGAGAAGAAAACCCTCGACCGAAGGTGCGAACGTCGACGTCAGCACGTTAAAATTGCTGCCGTCCACGGCAGCATAAAATCTCTCCGCAGCTTTCGATTTGTTTCGCCCTTTATCTAAAATTAGCGACCGCCCCTTGTCGCGGAATTAAGCGTCAACAATAATTACAGCGGCATATCGAGGCTTCGCTCCGGGGGTGGTTTCCAGGCCGGGAGTCAACGCAAGGCGAAAGGCCGTCCGAGCCGCGATCCGTTTCCTCCGGCAGCAGGGAACGTTTGCCGGGATGAGAATTCGGGAGGCGGAAACGACGGCCTCGCATAAAGTCGGTTGCGGCGCTTCTTGATGAGGCGGGCGTCGCCCTGCCCTGGGCCAAGCCCCTTTTCCCGGCTGTCTCCGGGCGATTTGCGTATTGTGTGTAAAACGGCTTTCAAATATTAATTTTCCGTTTGCATCCAAATGAGAAATCGATTCGCTTTTATGAATTTTTAACGCAGAAGTTTCCATCCCGATTTCCCCAGTTTCGGGAAGAACTTTACGAGCTAAGCGGATGCGTCTCCCTTCGGGCGGATTCATTCAGGAACTGCCCCCTTTGGACCGCTTTTTTTTTTGAAAAAGGGGACGAACCGGAAAATGCGGGTCACGAGGCGAATCCGGCGCGATTTTTCCAGCGGGAAGCTTTGAAGGTCCGAGACTTGCGAACGAGAAATTTTCGGGGCGGAACTTCCGGAAGCGCGACGGTCGGGGGGGGGGGGAAGTAAACCGCGGATGTCCGGCGAAGCTCGCGACCGACCGGAAGCTTTGTCGAGAAGTACGGTTCGCGCGGCGGACGGGGCTTTTTTCTCCTTCCGCGCTCCGTTCTTGTGACGTCACCCGGTGGCCCTCTCTCCGGGGGCGGGGCCCGAGGGAAGCCGGTGGCGGGAATTTCCGCGGCTTTCATTCGATTTCATCGACTCGCAAAAATCACGAAGCTGCGGTATCGGGGGCAATTTCCACGCGGGAAAATTTTTATTTTCACTTTTCGGGCCCGCCCTCGAATCTTACCGGGACGCGGAAAAAAGGAAAAGTTTTCCTTTGGCGTCGCCGCGGAAATTTCGCTCGGTCACCCTCGGTCATTATCGCGGGATTTAATTATTAATGAGCGAGGGGATGTCGAACAAAAGCCACCACCGATACGTGCCGGACGCTTTTTTCGCGGATTAATCCTCGCATGGCGGGGTCCGTGCAGTCGGACGCCAATTTGCCTCCCGCGACCCGTCACTCGCCGGATAAAGCGAGTCCCTTTGTGCGGATTTTTTTTTTTTTTAACGAGCCCTTTTAATGTTGTACAACATCCCGGTGGCACTGGCTCCCGTTGCTCCCTTTTGACGTGATTGATGGTCATTAATTCCATCGACGAATGGCGGAGGCCATTCATAAAACTCTTCCATAGGCCGTGGCAGAAGGGAACTCGATTTAAATCGAGCTCCCGATCCCGTCTAATCCGCATTAATTACAACACCCCCTCCCTTCTCCGCCCCACCACTTACCCCGGTTTTTGCCCCTGTTCGACTCGACCTCGGTCCTTTATTATTTTTTGTTCGCTTCAATCGCCGCAAGAGAAGCGCAAGTTAAATTTAATAAGGAAATTGCTTCTTGTCACTGACGAAAAAAAAAAAAAAGCGGCTTCTAGCGCGTTTCCATTATTCCAATCGAAGGCTCAGTTTTCCTTCCGAAGGAAACAAAGGGAAGTAGCAGAAGGGCGGAAGTTGCCCTCTTTTCGTCCGAAAGTAGAATTTCCCACCCTTCCCCATTGCCCCCCCACTTCCGCCGACCCCCTAAAGTACGTTTTAAAAATAAGAGTTTTCGGATAATTTATTAATTATGCCGGAGAAGAGAGTGCGCGGAGAGGCGGGGAGAGAGAGGGGGGAGGAGGAGGAGGAGGAGAGCTAATCGGATTCTCCTGCAGCGTACCGGCTCCCGAAATTTTTGCAAAAATCTGCCGTGTTTTAGCTTGCGGCCGCAACGCCGAAGCGGAGCGCTGCTGTGCAACGACCTACTTCCCTCCGCACGGGAGCGCGGGATTACGAGCCAGTCAGTCGCTTTCGAGATCTCGCTTTTGATCGTCAGTTGTTTTTTCGGTTTTTTTATTTTTATAAATTTTTAATTTTTCCCCTGTTTTTTTATTTGATTTAAAAAAAAAATGCGTTTCCGTTGATTTTCCCACCTCGGTCTCTCTCTCCGGTTTCTCGCTCGAGGCCAGCGGCGGGTGCTCTCTTCCCCTCTCCCGTGCATCAAGGCGGTTTTTTTTTTTCTTTTGTTGCCACGCAGATTCCGACGGCTTTTCCGATTGGACGATTTCCAGGTAAAGGTTTTACTTTGTCCTTTCCGTCGGGAAACTCGGTAGCCCCCTCTCCCCGCGGGCCCCCCCGCGACGTCGCTTTTCGTACTCCCCCTGCCTCCACCCCGGGGGGTGGGACTGGGTCATCGGACTAATCGCTTTACGCTCTGCAACGGTCAAATCGATTTTTGAAACTTTTCATGGCGGCGGTTTTCATCTCCCCGTTCCTCGCTCGCACCCTCTTCCGGCCCCGCGAAAAACGAGCGACACGGAGTTTGGGAAATTTCCGGCGGGTGCAGGGGAGAAAAAAAAGGGTTTCGTACTTTCCACGGAGAGATTCGAACCCGCGATCTCCCCCGACTTGGTCCGAGGGCGGGCTCGAGTCCGGCACACGCACGGCGCGAAGTGCACGTGCATGCGCGGGGCCGATACTTGAGTACCGCTTTGGCCGCCGAAAAAGGGAGGTATCGGGGATGGCGCCGCAAGTGGATCCTCGCGGGGGGTTTTTTGTTCGGCCGGGAACTCTCCCTTTGCGGGGATTCGGGAAAGGTCGAGGGGAATCCGGGAACGCGAAAGTTCGACGCCGCTCTCGAATTGGACGCGTCGGGAGGCCCCCGTCGACTTTCGGGAGCCTCGGGTAGATTTGCCCTGCCGCGACGTTTAATTGGCGGGAAAAGTTGCGGGTTTCGAGGGATCGAATGGACCTGTTGAACCCTGCCGTGCCCCGAGAGTGCGGCGATCTTTTTGCCTGCTTCCGGGTGGATGCGTCTCCCGCAGCGCGGTGCTTCCGGGAAGCTCGTCTCGCAACGGCGAGGGGAGCCTGCGACGCTTCTCCGCGTCGGGGATCGGGCCGTTTTTTTCCGCTCCGAATGGGGGATTGTTTGAAATTTACGGAGGACGGACGCCGAGGCTCGGGAGACAGCGACCCTTTGTCGGTCCCTTTTTGAAAAGCCCGAAAGGCAGCTCGCTCGCCGAGATTTTCCCCGACTCGTTCCGGAGTCGGAGCGAAAAGAAAATGGCAGGATTCCCCGCGGCCGAAACTTATCGATCAGCCCCGGAAGACGCTCCGAATCGGGCCCTTCCGATGCTTCGGTGTGATGACGCTGCGTGCCTGTCGCTTGTTCCCCGGATTCCGTTTCCGCTGCCTTCCACCCGACGTGACCTTTTGCCTTTCCCCATAAAGGCGATCGAAAATTCCGAGTGTGACTCGCACGCCTTGATCCGCGAACTCGTTAAAAGAAATATTTCTCGGTGACAAATGGCTCTGCGAGTCGTGTCTCCGGCACCCGTGCGACTCGTTCACGTCGCGGAATTAGGCATTAGGCTGTCTCCCAAGCAATTACTTTTCGATCCTCTCCATTTGACGGGAACATCACCGGAACCGGGGGAAATGAGCCGCGGTTGGAAAGTTGCCCGCGTGGATTTGTGGGAAAGAGAGGTTGGACGGATCACGCCCCCAAACTTTTCTCTTCCGATAACGGTCGTTGATCGGCGACGGCGGGCGAAAGCATAAGTATAAATGCCTCCAGGATTCGCTCAGTACCTTCGATCTACTGCACCACGAGACAATTTCAAATGATCCCTGGGAACCGGCAAAATTCGCGGAGACTTTCTCATCAACGGTTCATTTTCCCACCTTCTTGTCGTCGCATGTTTTTTAGTTCTTTTTTTTTTTTTTTTTTTTTTTTTTTTTAAACGAACTGCTCTTTCGATGTGTTGTCCATTTCAAGAAAGCAAAAACATGCTGAGTTTCTGACCTTATCGGACTTCGTTCTTTTTTTTCTCTCCTTTCGGCGATGCAAATTCAATAGGAACCGGCAACAAGGTGAGGTTATCATCCCTTCTCGGGGGCATTTTATTTGTTAGATTTTTATTCCGGAATAAACGGCAACTGGGGGATAACTCGGATGGATGGCTTCTGCGGGGAGATCGGAGACGAAAAAAAAAAAAAAAAGAAGAGAAAAATAAAAGAATAAACTTGCCAGCAAAATACGATAAATTTTAAAAAGCGGAAAGTCTCGGAGATGACGTTAAACAAGTTCCTTAACAAGATGGATGTCGTGGAATTTTCATTTTTCAGTATTAGAATTATTTCTCCAAAATAATTTAACATTCATGAACTTGAGGGTAGAAGGAAAAAAAAAATTTTTTTTTCTTTTCCTCCGCCGATCTCCTTTGTTTGCCTTATTTATTTTCGTTATCCGTATAAATCACCTTTCTTTTTTATTTTTCCGTTATGTTTCTCCCCGGTCTCTGCCGAGGACCTCTGATCTTTAAGAGATTTGGACTCGGGGAAAATTTGCAAAAAGCCGTACGCAGGAAAAAAAAAATCCGAACCATTTACAAGATTTATGTAGATTGAAAAGGTGCAGCACGAGATTGGGGGACCTTTCACTGCGGGATTGTACAGGTAAGAGACTTATGGGAAGGGCCCCGAGATAAGAAGAGGCTTCGTACTGCTTATTGAATACAATAAAGGGGTTTACACCCAGTTTTTTCAACGCAGTTTCCTACCCCCCTCGACCTCCAGAAGAGATTCATGAATGCAAGAAGAATAAAAACTCTTTCGGGTGGACACTTATGCGATTGGTTTGCGGGATTTAAGGAAATAAATAAATGGGGAATTTCTTTCGAGACGCATTACGCTCGCTCGAACGAAATTACGGGATTCGAAACATTGTCTTCCGCAATTTCGACTTCCCCCGCAGTTCGATACATTTTTACCATCCCTTTATCTCGTTCACATCGCGAGAATAAACACGAAGGAGTCGTAAAAAGTCTCAATAAAGTCATTTAATTTGAGCATTCCACACACTTATTTCTTTCCCTCCTCAGCGACGAGCCGCTGCTGAATGAATCCGTAAAAAGTTGAGAGAGGAACACTGACGAGGAGACAACGTTTGCATGCATCTCTGATTGTTCTTGCACCTCGCGGAATATCCGTCGCTGCAGCTTTAGCACCGCGTCGCATTTGATTCCACTCTTTTCCCATCCGATTTGGCTTAGCTTTTGGTCCGCTCGAAAAAAAAAAAAAAAAAAAAAGCGCAGGTTTTCACCTCGGCCTCAGAATCCCATCGAAAAATGCGCCGTTTAAGGTTTTCGAAGATGTGCGGCGCATCCGCGGATGACGCGCTTTGAATGTCATGCGCGTACTCGAGCAGGTTTCCTCGGGGCGTTCGCAGCCTCCGAAAAAGAACAAGTTTAAAATTTACAATGGCTTTGTGCTCGAGTTTGCCTTTTTGCTCGGCTCGACGATGGTTTTTACTGCATTACGCCTTTTGTTAACGACACAATCGCCGAATATGTTAATACATAAGCATTATTTGCACGTACGGTGTATTTCAACAAGAATATATTACTATTTGCAGTTTGCTGCGTAACCATTTCCGAGTCAATAATGTCGCACTTATTATTAGTAAAACTTTGCCGGTGTGGTTCCGGTGGAGATTCGAGCCATTGAAGATAAGAAATGCATCGTAACGTGCCAAATCAGTCTCCCGAGAGTTAATTCTTTTTTTTTTTTCTTCTCTTTTATTTAATAAGGTGCCGGGAAAAGCGCGAGTCGGAAAACTCGGGGAAAAATCCCGGAGCGAGCTAATTGGGAAATTAAGAGAAAAAAAAAAAAATTTGGCGGATCGTTAACGCGCTTCCGGTTTCCTGCAGCCGGTTCATATTTTGGTGTTCCCGGTTAAGGGATTCGCTCTGCGCTCGGGAACGACCCCGTGGATGGCATCGCCCCGCGTTCCGCAGCAAACCGGGAATCATCTTCCTGCGGGAGACAGAAAGGGAAGAAGGGCCCCTTCGCACCTTCATCCACATTTAAACCCTTCCCGGTCCCGGAACTTTCATCGCACATTCAAAGGGAATCAATTTATATTTTCGGTTTGTCAGCAGCCGCGATCATTTTCGAATTTCAATCACTCGAAACCAAAGGCGAGGCGTTGAGCCTTTCGGGAATTCTTCTTGTTATTTTTCCCCCGGGGGGGCGAAAAGGAGAAGACTTTCCATCTCCGGGTTTTCTCGCTGCCGCATTACCGATGCCGAAAGCTCCGCTTTCGCCCTGCGTTTGCACGTCCTCACGTCGGAGCTTTCCTCATCCGGATATAAGCTCCTTTCAAAATGCGGTTATTGAGAGTGCTTTAACATTATGCTGATGATTCCGGACCTTTCCTTCGGGGATCGCGCATTCAAAGACTTATTTGAAAATGGTTTTTCAGCCGGCTTAGACTCTACGCGAGGCTATAAATATGGATAATTCCGAATGCCGTGAATTTGCGTATTCAATAAAAAAAAAAAGAGGGAAAATCATCAATGCGCTGTTGGAAACCTTTTTCAAAGTCCCGGGGGGGGGGGGGGGAGGAGAGGAGGCGCATGCGGGAGAAAGGCTTAAACCCCATTTCTTCGTTTAAAAGTGGCTTTTCTCTTTTTTTTTCCACGGTTTTGAAGCTGTTCGAGGATTAATAATCCCTGGCTCACAATGATAAAATATGAAAGACCGCATCATGAGGAACGAACCTTTTTTTTTACTCCCAGGGCTCCACCGCTAAATCTCTTTCGCCAGAACTCCGCATTATCCAGCAGGAATACGGGGGATGTGGCACGGCAAGAAACCCGTTTAAGCCCGTTGCTGACACATAAAAAGCCCGAATTCGCATCTTTCCGGATATTACAAATTGTGACGAACGCTCCCGAAAAGGCGGGGGGAGAGGAATTGTGGGATAGGGGAGGGGCGGAAAAAAGTTTTCTCGTTGTTTGTGTGCTGCGGTTGCTCGCATCTCGCGGAGAGGGGCTCCCGATGGTGGGAAGGCTCTCGCGGGGGGAAGGGGGAGGAGAAAGGAAAAGGAGAAGGAATTCTTGGGAGCGGAAGTTAAATTTTATGTGAATCCGCAATTCCGGTTCTTTACGGCCGAATTTCGAACGGCGAGAACCTTTTCTGACCCCGCTCGAAGGGAAAGCTCCGAATCGTTTATGTTTATCCAGGACCGTAAAAAGGATATTATTTGACGCCGCTTGTCTCCCCTCCCCCCGAACCTTCGCGGCAAACTCGAACGCCGTTACCAAAAATCGTTGCCGAACTTAATCCCGGCATTTTTATGTCTTTCAACGCAATAAAAAGCTATTTCCGATGCCTCTCATTTATACGTTCAACAGGCTGCGCCAGGGCTGCCAACCGAACGGCGATTTAACAGGTAAATTGGCAACTTCACGTCAAACAATCGCGGGCCATCAACAGGTTCGTTCGTAAAGTAAGGGAGGGTAAAGGCGATGAAAATGGCAGATAATTTTTATCACGTTCCCGTCACCTGATCGGGGCCCCCAAGGGGCGGAAGATCGAGGCCCGAAGTCGAGAGGTCGAACCGGCGACTCCTTCGGACGTTTCCGGCAATTTCCCCGGGGAAAAAGAACGGAGCGGGAGATGCGACGACCGCGCTGTCGAGCGGCATCCGAACACGCCGAAGGTTAAGGTGCGCATAGCGCGGGAGAAACGGGGTCAAAAGGTCATGGAAAGGTTCGGCGCGATGAACGGCAATTCTGAGACATAAATTTTTATCTAAACTACTGCATTCGGTTTGTGTTTTTCTCCTCTTCTTTTTCTGCCCCTCTCCCTCCCTTCCCCCTTCCGTCGAGTGCGCGAGGAAATGTTCGCCACACCTTCCGAAACTTTTCCTCTTCTTTAACTAGGGAAATTTTCACCCCGTATTTATGGCTCTTGCGCCATTCCCCGGGCCGACTTCCTTTTTTGATGCTTCTTTCGGATTTTGCGATGCCCGCAGGATAATTTGCACCGGAATCGGTTCTTGTTGCTTCTTCTGGATCCAATTTCCGCAGTTTCCCACAAAGGCCGCTTGCGCCGTTGCGCTCCCTCACGTTCAACCTTTCGGTCCCTCTTGACTCCCGGCAGGGATTCAAAACGAGACGTTGTGTACCACAATGTGAAAGTTTTTGATTTTAGTGATTGTAATAATATACGATGAATATACGGCAAAAGCATACAATTTCCAAGGAAATGTCATTATTAAAATTTGAAGAATCATATATATGTACATAAATGCATTTCTTTTGAGAAAAAATTTTCAGCATAAGTCAAGCGAACAAAATATCTTAATAATGTGCTAATGTTTGCGTAAAATTGTAAATTATTACTTATTTAGTTCTTTCCGTTTAAAAATATTTCCTCTTTTTTTTTTTTTTTTTTTTTTTTAAATTTCTTATATAATAAAGATATCTCCGCCTTACTTAAGTTTGTTTCTCTATGACTAAAAATAATCATAAGGGGAAGAAAAAAAGAGAAAAAATTTTTTCATAGTTTCTCGATCAAGTGAAAAAGATATAATAAACTGAAGATGAATATAAAAAAAATATATTCAACTTTAGACCGAATGGCTTAATTTATGACAATTAATTTAAATGTACGGTCAATAAAACAGCTACGAATCTTACATTTTTTCTTATACTACGCTTGGTATGGGTTTTATTTGTTTGTCTGCATTAAAAAGCCTTCATAATTTTTTAGATTTCGACGCGAAAATTCCAAAGGAAAGCAACTCGCAGCCTCCGCGATGAGCGAACTTGCCTTCGGTTTTCCGTGCCGCACGAGAGTCGAAGCCTCGATGAGGAAGGCATCGGAAACGGATAATCGATCGCAGATCCCCGAATATCGAGTCTCTTCCGGTGGATGTATCAGGGATTCCCTTCGAAGCCTTCGAGATTCTTTTTTTTTTTGCGTCCCGTGACACCGCGTCGGTTTCCACGGTGTTTTTTTTTTTTTATTCACTTTTTTCGAGTGATTCTTCGTGAAAAATTTTTGAATTACTCGTTCAAAAAAATAACATGGCCGCTTCAGTCGGACGGGCATGCCTCGGAAGTTTCGCTCTCCCCCCCGTCCCATCCCCCGGGGCGAGGCAAAATTAAATTCATCGACGTCTATCCCTTGGCATGAGCAATCTTTGTACTGTTTTCCCCCCCCTCCCCCTCCCCTCCGCCCACTTCGGGGCCCGCTTTCTCTCGCCCTCAGACGAAGCAATAAAATCGAAATATAATTGCATTTTAGATCACGTATGGGTTTCATATTTCTTTTCTCCAAATCCGGGTTTTATGGCGTTTCCTTTCCCACCCCCACCCCCTTTTCCCCGCGGTCCTAATTCATTTTCGGTTTCTCCGCCAGGGGGGGGGACTTTACTTGGGATTCCTTCGCTTGAGCGGCCGCCATAAATAAAGTCCGTTTACCCGCTTTTTGCGGAGGAACTCCACGATTTTGCATATGCAACGAGTCATTTCATTAATTATCCGAGTCTGGAAACAATCCATCAAACGCGTGTGATGATAAATTGATAAATACACGGTGCAATTCCTTTGAACCCTTCGTCTGAACCTTGTGTAAACCAAATAAAATTTCCCCACGTTCACTTCACGAGTAAATTTTTTCCCTCTTTTTTAATGTATTAAATTAAAACATTTTTAAAATTGCAAATGAAAATGAGCTTACCTTGATGATTGTCACCCTTCATTTATTATTGAAGCTTAAATTTTAAGCGAGGATTATTTTCTTTTGCGGAATACCGTAGGAAATGTCTTTCGAGCTGTTGCACTGCAGCGTTCCGGCGGCTTTCCGTCCGCGTGACGTTTTCTCCTTGCATATGGGGGCTGGTCCGCGCCTTTGCCCCCGGGGCGGTTTGTCCGGTTTCGCTTCGGGAGTGCCCGGAAGAGGCGGCGCCATCCGGACTTCCGTCTTCGCGGGCTCTCCTTTCGCTCGGACCGCCGCGAGTTCGAGTTTCCGCCAGCTTCCTCCTGCCGTCCGGAAAACTGCGACTGGACGACTTTACTAACCCCGGACGAAACACGGAAGGAAAAAAAAATAAATCACGGCATTAACGAAAAACAATACGGTGAAGCACGTCGCATGTATCGGGAAAATAAGGGGACGTCATCGATCTGTAATTTCAACCTGCAAATACTTTAAAATATGTCACTCTGTCTTGTGTCTATGTATACTCGGGAACCGTCGGAGGAGAACGGCAGCGGCGAACGGGAAACACCCTAAATATGTAATGATAGGATATCGGCGCCATGAAATTTTTCAATAAGTGTGCATTAAATTAAACGGGCCTTCAGTAGCAGAATGGGTTTTCCTCTTTTTCTTGGCTTTTTGAGTAACTGCTAAATTCAGATAACATTAGTTTATTACAAGCAAGACGTTTTCTGAAAAAGCCGAAAAAGTTTTTCAGGTTTAAAGGTTTCGTGCAAACCGGTGCCCGTTTCATGTGTGGATTCTGCAATGCCGTGATGTATCGGCGGTGACGGTTGCAGTGGAATAAGGCATCTTGAAGCGCAGAGTATCTGTAACATTTTAACGTGGCTTATTGGGAAAGGAGGAAAAAAGTGGATTGTCTACGGGTTCCGGAGCTTTGTGGGTGCAGGGCGGTGAGTTTTCGCAGTCCTCGAAAAGGAAGAAGGAACTGGAAATTCCGATGGAAAATTATTTCGATGCAATTTTTTTTTTTCTCGACGGGGGCAGAAAGAGAATTTGCGGGAATTTCGAAAAAAAAATCTTTTTTTTTTTTTTTTCGAATCTTTCCTTTTCCTCCGCTCTCCTCCTTTTTCGAAACGAAAGGAAATAATTTTCGGCCGAAACCTTTCCGGAAATTGTTGGGCTTTCATCCCCCGAAAGATTCGCCGGGCGGAGAGAGGAAATTGGAAATTGGGATTTCTCATACATTCGGAATTGATTGTGGAAGGCAGGCGAGCTTTCTTTTTTGCCTCCTTTTTTTGAACCGGGGCGAGTCCCCGGTTATGTTGTTTCCGGTATCGCAACATCCCGTGGCACCTGCCCGGACGGCGCTCCCGACTTCCTGCGAACACCGCGCCCGGAAGAGAGTGAGCAGCCGAAAATGCGAATGCGGCAAACGCGGATTCCCGATGTGTACGATGGAACGGAGAATCCAGCGTCTTTGCGAGACTTTTCGCCAAACTGCAGAGGGAGAGCGAAGGCCCGGCATAAATTTCAATTGAGAACGGCAGTTTGGAGAAAATTTCCTTTTCCCGGCCGTATTTACATATTTCATTCTTATTTATACCAGGCAGGATTCGTCCCGTTTCCGGGATATCTGATCCCGCTATGGAAATTTCATTTTCGGCCGTCGCTTTTTGCTCCTTCCGCTTTTCCTTTTCGGTCCTTTTTCCCGCAACCGGTCTCTGCGTTCATTTTCGCTCTCCCACCCAACGTTCCGCATGCGCGCCCACGTTTTGGTCCCCGTCCAAGCTTCCGCCGCGACGCAAAAGTGGGGAAAACTCGGGAAAAAGATTTTGAAACTTCACTCGGCCTTCCCGTGAATGAATTTTTAATTCCGCAATATTGTTTTCTCCTGCCGTCCTTTTTTCACGAATAGCATCCTCCTCCCGGCTGGGTTTCCGTGCGAGGCGTTTTTGTCAAGTGGCAGCCGAGCGAGGAGCTTTTCGCTCCAGCTTTTCCTCCGGGGAAGTTCGACGGGTTTTCGGCCCCCGATGGAAAGGCGAGCGGAGGGAGCGACGTGGATCGGGGGCGGACAGAAAACTCCCTTTCTGCTTGTTCCGCATCGCGAAAAGGCTTTATCTCCTCGAAGGGAAAAAAAAAAGGCAAACTGTAAACGTTAACTGAAACCGGCTTTGAGTGGCGCGCGAAGAAAAACGTCGCAAAAATGAAAATGGAATCAGGATGGCAAATTCTGATTTTTGCATTCAAGCTTCACTTTGCTCGCCCTTTGTAATGTGAAAAGTTCTCTTGGTTCTCCGGCGGTCGTGAAGGATCGCCGAAGAAAATCGTTATCATTGGTGACCGGAAAATGGCTGCCATTTATTATCCGCGTATAAAGATTACGAGGGAAAAATTCCTTTTGCATGACAGAAATCAGCAGTTTAAATGTAATTTGGCGGCCGGATTTATGAATGCGAAGCTTCGGCCGGTTCCTCGATCTGACATTTGAGAATTTGCCGCTGTCTTCGGGAGGACACTTAATTTTAGGCTAAAGGTTAGTTTTAATTTAGAAAAACTCAATTTCGGTTAAAAAGGAGCTCCCGAATTAGAAATGTCTTCCAAAATGTAAGGGTAAAGTGCACCGGTGAAAGGTGAAAATGTTTAACATCAAAGAAAGAAAGTTTGAGGTTTCCAATTAAGGTATCTGCCGTTTATTTGCGTTGCTGACTTAGGTTGTGGATCGCACCACTTCTACGCTTGTTAATTCGGGCGATTTATCGGTATCATCCGGCACGGTTTTAATGTGATTTTTGCGTTTAATATGCGCGCCAAACACCGAGGCCTCTTTGCTGTGCATTCTCCTTTCTTGTACCTCGGCTTCGTAAAATGCTGTTCAACGATAGAAAGACGCGAAGAAGCTGCTTTCAAGCGTCCACGTCCGTGGCCAGTAACAGCCTTTATTTTTTATCTTCGCTTTGTTTACCTGCGCTATGCAATGCGTTTTCGAATCGTTTTTGCGCGATATGTGGTATTAAAAATTTCAATGAAGCTTTATCTAGCGCCCAACGTTCTTTTCTTTGGGAAAAGAACAAAATGAGAGATAATGCGCAAAGTTTGACTGCAGGTTAGGACGCTAATTGCCAACTTGCGCGGTGAAAAGTTTTGATTTTGGAAATTTGTCGATTTCCGCGTCACTTCCCGAACGGACGCACGCATGCAGATTACGCGATCCTCGTTTAAAGTGCGTTACATCCAAGTTAAACAATTAAATTAAAAATGCAAAATTTGCCCCTTTTTTCCCGGTTAATATTCTAAAAGAACGAGGAAAGGTTTCCCTGGCAAGGAAAACAGCCTTCAGCACTGCGAGTGATATATTAATACTTGCCTCATTTCCATACTTTGGTGTAACTCGGAAACTTTTTTTTTTTTTTTTCGGCTCTTTAAATTAAAAATGTTTGAACATTTTCCATTTCTTTTTGTTCGCAAAAAGAAAATTTCCGATCTCCGGGGAAGATAATTTTCCCCCGTAACGCGTACGGAGCCCGGACACTGGTTTTTTTCCAAAACGGGAAAATCCGTGCCCGGGCCCGGTAGCTCCACTTCCGGGACGTGGGCGCCTCCGACGAGGCACTTTTCCACGGCCGCGGCCCCTTTGCTGCTGCGGCTTTGAAGTCCTCCTGCTTGCTTTGGCGTTTATCGCGAATTCGGAATTGCTGCGACCTCACGCGGAGGAAATTGATGTCCCGGATCCCGGCCTTTCGGGCAATCCTTCGAGAGGGTTTGCCGCCCGAAGCCTCGAGATGCCCGGAAAATCGCTCTGGCGACCGACCGAGGAACGGGAAGCGTCTTCGGTGCGCCGAAGCGAACTCGGCGAGGGGACGTTCCGGGAAGGTTCTCCGGCAGCAATTCCGGCAGGGGAAAAAATGGCCTCCTTACGTTCGGGAGAGAGCAGGGCTTAGTGCCCTTCTGGGAGTCGTTCGGTTAATAAAGCACAACTTTTGGAACATGCGAAACGGCGCCCGCTCCATTGCCTTCCGGCTCCCGGCGGACGACCGGTCCCGATGTGCGACGGCCGTAAAAATCACATTTTTAACGTTCAAATTTTTATCCTCCGCTAAAATTTTCCATTGCGGGCGCCTTCGGACGTGTTTTTATGCACGCGCGATTTCTGCCGTTCGGACGGTAGCGCTCGCCGTTGCTCTCCTCCGATAGATCGTCCCGTTTATTTGAATTGATTGCGCGGCGGAGGGTCGGCAATGCGAAAAAAGGATCTGCCGCGGGAAAACCTTCTGCAAACTGTCATCATTCGTCCTCTATTCCCAGCAGTTCGGAGCTCCTCTCTGTCACAAAAACGTACGTGATGCGCACTAATATTGGGGAACGCTGCGTCGGCCGAGCAGCGAAAACCGCCATTGTTCGCCTTCGCACGAAAAGAAAATTGTAGCACCGAAATATTAAATATTATAATGGTGCCACGATTTAATTTCGCTGCGCTGAAAAAGTTTTGCTTGACGCGTTACACGTCTTTTGATCGTATTTTTACTAATCCCGGGATAAGCTCCGTTAACGCGCGGAAATCCCGAAAAGGGTCTAACTGCATTAAGTATTAAATAACATAATTAAACAAATGGCCTCCTCGGCTTGTTCCGAATATTTCATCTTTATACATATTATTGATTCCTTTGTGCGAAGACTTTGCACTTTAGCAACCAATCGGAAGAAACAACATAGATGTTATAATATTAATATCGCGAGGCAGCGGCGTAAATGTCATTTACGACTGCGCTTCCATTTTATGTACATTTTTTAATATTTATTAAAATAATCGATTTTTTGATTATTTCCGGGATAAGATGAAAAGATGCATGCGAATAACTGAATTTGTTATTTTATTTTTATTGTTCATTTGCCTTTCATTAAATCATAAACAAGTCGTTATTTTATAGGATTTCCAGTACATGTCGAAAAACCCGGCCGAAATATTTTAATGTCCTTTTTTCCTATTTCGTTTGCCTTTTCCATAAAAAAATCCCTTTCTCGGTGAAAGACGTCGGGGGTTGTCCGGAACCGGGAACTGGACTTTCTGGGGTTCGTTTCCGGCCCGAAGACGGAGGCATGGGAATGGACGGGGATGGCTCGTTTTCCAGTTTCCGCGGGCCCGGCCGTCGAATTTCGCGGGCGGGACCGAATGAGAAAAGCCACAAAATTCCAGCTGCGGCACGTACATACATATATGTTTTTAATGGATCGTATAAAATTCGACTTGACTTATAAATAACGGTGGAAAAAGTTTTCTCCTTTTACGGCTTCCGCTCCGAGGGAAGCGATTATCCGGCGGGGGGGCGATTCCTGCGAAGGGGGATGCACGCCTCCGGATAAGACAGCGCGCTCGACAGAAAGTGGTTGCGCGGGAAGGTTACACGAAAGGTTTCCGTTAATTAAGATCCTTTTAAAAGTTAAACGCAAGGCGAAGCCAAAGGAAGCCCGGGAAAATATTATTCGAGTTCCCGACAGCGGAGAAGGACGCCGAACCCGTACCCCATTTTTTTCTGCCCTTTTTTCCTTGAATCCGTCGGGGCGATTCGGCGAGTTCCGGCTCCGATCGGAGTTTCGCCGCGATCTCCTTGTGAATTGCGCCCCGGGTGACGACCTCTCGCCTCGTTTCCGGAATCTGCCGCTGCCACGGCATCAATTAGCCGACATTCCGCGATGAACGGAGGCTTTCGAACGCTTCGTTAAACCCGGAGGCTCGGACAAAAAGCGCTCGAATAATTCGATTATTGCCGACGTCCGATTATGAAATTGATTCGGGCCGGGGGCGGGCGCGTCGCCCCGCACTGAAAGTGCCATTTTCCATGGCGTTTTTTCCTTTTTTTTTTCCTCTGGCTTTCCTCCGGGGAAGTTCGACGGGTTTTCGGCCCCCGATGGAAAGGCGAGCGGAGGGAGCGACGTGGATCGGGGGCGGACAGAAAACTCCCTTTCTGCTTGTTCCGCATCGCGAAAAGGCTTTATCTCCTCGAAGGGAAAAAAAAAAGGCAAACTGTAAACGTTAACTGAAACCGGCTTTGAGTGGCGCGCGAAGAAAAACGTCGCAAAAATGAAAATGGAATCAGGATGGCAAATTCTGATTTTTGCACTCACTCTTCACTTTGCCCGCCCTGCATAAGATGGTGAAAATTCGCTTCTTTTTTTGTTAAGGCCTGCTTAAGAGGTAGTTCGCTGTTGGTAACGGAAACCAAGTAAATTAATAGCGAGTTTATACGTGGAAGGGGCTAAAAAAAGAGGACAGAGAGTAAATAACTTGTTACGGGGGAGGAATCCTCCCTTCTCGACTTCTCTTATAACCGAGCGCTCAAATAAGCACAACAAAACGATCTTTGTCTTCGGGGTGAGGTTGCCGGATACAAGTTATTTTAAATGCGGAATTTATCGGGGAAAACCTTTTCGCATTATTAATTCTCCATATCTCTGGAGGTCCTTTCGGGCAAATCCCCAGATTTCCCCAAACGAGATTCCCATTGTATGACTCGGGCAGCGTAATTAAAGGTCAGCTGGATATGAATATTAACAATTAAAGCAAATTGAATTTTGCATATGTATTTCGCGGGTACTGATAATTTTACCGTTCGGTGAATTATTTAAATTAACCACGTTTACCGCTATATGAATCGCCGCGCTGCACATGTAACAGACCATTGTCTGTCGCACTCAAGATCATGTCTTTACTGCTGATGCGTGCTCGCTCCGAAATGATATTCCTTTCTGCGTGTATCTCGAGAGGGATGAAAATGTGGACATTGATTTTTCCTCTCGTCCTTTCGTCCGTCCTCCGCATGGAGAGAAAAGTCCTCGAAACATTTTCGCATCTCATTTCACCCTTTTCTCCCCCTCTCTCCCTCTTTTTGCGATTCTTACCCTTTTGGGGGGGGACTTCTTTAAAATTTCGAGCGATAATCAGATCTTCTTTGTTCCGGCTCGGAAAACTTTTTCGTCCCCTTTTGACGGAATTCCGGAGACGGAAAATGTTGGCACCCTGGAGGGGGAGGGGGACGATTTTCGGCATGAAGAAGCAGAAAACACCGGGGAAAAAAAAAGGTGGGGGGAGGGGAGAGACAGAAATGATGCCTGTACCTGATATTGCTTTTTAAGTCAAACGCCACCAATTTAAAGTGCACGTGTGTTTTGCCGTGGGGATGATAATATATAATCGAGAATTTTGTTTCTGATGCAGAAACAAAAATTAAAGTAGAAAGGAAAAAAGAAAAGAAAATAAATTGCTCAGAAATGATATTAATTGATTTAGATAGCAGGCGATTTGTGTCTTATTGAAGGGGGTTGGTAACGGTAAGGGTGTAAGTTTACCTACGGCTGCGACTTATTAAATGAGAAACTTTTTCAGATTCAATGCGAATTTATTTGATTTTTTTATTCTCGGGGGATGAAACATCGGTTTTAATTTTATTTCAGCGAGATGAAAAAGAAATTTTCCAAATATAATATAGGTGTAAGATATATATATATAAAGTATCCGTGTTTTTTTTCAAATGTTTTTATTTCAAAATGTTATTTTTCAGTTTCGAAAAAAACATAATTTTTCCTTTTTTTCACATCATACGGCTTCAGCCTTTTGCTTTTAATTTTGGTAAAATAAATCCCGCTCTCGGGTTCGAGTTTTAGGTAAAACACGTTAAGGGACCTTTCACGTCATTATCTCGACAAATTGCAAAAGGATCGAAAACCTTCCGGTGGAAAAACGAGAAGAATCCGGATTAATTGACTTACCAAAGGATACGGCTCACTCCATTGCCAGGAGTGAATTTTTTTCCCCTTTTTTTATACTTTTCACCGGGAAACTTTCCAAAAAAAATTTCTCCTCCACCCCCGTTGCACCCGTCAACCCTCCGCTCCCCATTCCAGATGACTTTCTCCCGGAGTCTCCAGTGCTCTTTTTCGGGAACTTCCCCTTTCTCTTATTCCCCCTCGCCCCCCCCTTTGAAGCATCCCAGTTTTTAAGACAATCCCCCCTGGATATCAAACTTTTACTTTCTCCTAATGCTGTAGTTTTTCAATTTCGAAAATCTCTTTGGGTCGGGGTCGGATGAGGTTGGGCGGGGGGCGAGGGGCGCGCTCGGGAAAAGGAGGGCGAGATTTATTCTGCAGCTACGGAAACGTCCTCGAAGTTGGCCTCCCCGAAAGTTGGCGGGAGTGGATGGGTTCGGTGAAAAGGATGGCGGAAATTTCTTTTTTTTTTTTTTTCTTTTTTTTCCTTTCGCAGATTAGGATGTAAAATGGCGAGGAAAAAGCGATTTCGCTTCCCACCGCAGGGCGTGGCGAAGATTTCGCGCCGAAATTTCCCTCTCGCGCCTTGTTCGGCGGGGGAGGGGGTGGTTTCCGCTTTCGTTCCAGCCGCTCGCCCGATTCCGAAGCCACTGGAAACCGCGGCGCTGGGAAGCAGCTCGAAGACGGGTTAAGTCTCATCTCGGGCTCGGGGGCGGAACGAAGGACCGAAAGGGAAAATTAATTTGGAGTTTCGGATCTCAAAAGCCGGAAACCTTAGGAAATTTTGATTTAAGTTGAAAATTGTTCGGTTGCTTAATCTGACGGTGTCCGTCAGCTAAATTTACGAACCGAGTCTTCACTTTTTTCTTCTTTTCTCTGTTTCAGGAGGAAAAATCCGGGGTGTTTGAGGATTTCCGCTTCCGTTTTCCTTTTTCCACCGGTAAGTTTTCTGTTTTGGTGCCTGCGCGGTTTTTCTTTTTTTTTTTTTCCGGAAAAACCGCGGTTTAAATGATACCGATGGAAATCGACAAATTAAGCGGGAATTGGCTCGGGAAGCATTTTCCCCGTTTCGTCGGGGCACGATTTGAAATGGCGTATCCGCAAATCCGCATTTCCACGGGCGACGTGGATGTATTTTATTGCCACGGTTATGAACCGAAATCATTTTTTCGGTTTCCCGGTCAGGAGCGAGAGGTATTTAGAGGGTGGCGGGGGAGAGGGAAATAGGTTTTCGTTCGGAAAAGGTTAAGAAAACATTCATATTTATGGTGCGTATTCGAGGCTCCGCGTCGGAGATCTGGTCTTGGCAGTTCTGATCTTCGGCTGCAGCCCATGCGGAAAAACTTCCATTACTTTCTGATTTTCCCTCCCTCGCTCTGCCAATTTGACGTGGAAACAATAAGGATTGCTGACATTGATGGCGTCAAGAAGTTAATTTACTCCATTTCCTTTTCGGGCCATTCTCCACCTCTTCCTCTTCTTTTCTCCGTTATTTTTTCTTATCACTAAATGAAAAATGATGTTGGAGAACTTTTATTTTTTCCCCAACAACATCTCCACTCCTCGGGATAACCGTCGCCGCTCTTCCTCCCCTTGGAACTCCCCGTTTCATTTTCGGAATGGCCGGGAAGTCGAACGAAACATAAAAAGGAAGCGGCCATTAAACCGATGCCGCTCCGACGTATCAAACAGTCACCCGGGTAATGGTCGAAGGAACATCTGGTTTCCGTCACGAGAGGCTTCTGGTAACCGTTATGACGTCATTGCCGATGACAGACGAGTGTCGCCGGAATGGTTGCGCTTTTCGAATTCGTCCGCCTCCCCGTTCGTTCGTTGCGATTCGGATTAATGCGAGCGCAGCGCTCGCGTCGTCGAGGGCTCCGCATTTCGCTCAGCGGCCCTTTCGCACCCCAGACGCTCGGGGTGGACGAATTTTCATTCGCCGAGGCGAAAATTTTGCTTTCCCTTCTCGTCCGGCTGCGAGTTTTCCGGCGTTTTTTTTTTCAACTTCGATTTCCTTTGCTCCTGCCCGAGGGATCCGCCGGAAAACTCTCAATAGAGGCAGAAAAATGGCTTCGGCAACGGGAGGAAGACCGTGACGGAGTGGAGTCGTCTCGCATCCGGTTCGAATACTATCAGCCATCCCCTTCGGACGAAGTTTTCTCTCAAAGCGGCGAAAAATTCCCGGTCCCCAGAAGCTCGCGCCTGTTCTTCTTCGGGAGCGGAATAGCAAGCGCGAAATTAAACGCCTCCCGCAGGAATTTGGCGTTTCCCCATTCCCCCGCGGCTTCCGTGCCTGCCGCAGCGCCTCGCCTAACGAGATCGGAGTCCGCCTGCCCCGAGCGCGAGCCTTCTGCTTCCGGGGGAAAAGTTCTCGAAAGCTGCTCCCGCATCGCCATCTGGAAAGTCTTTACACGGATCGCCGACCATCGGCTTAATGGACCCTTTTAAAATGATGAACCCATCCGTGTGAGCCACCGTTTGCGGGGGCGGGGGGCGAGACGGAACTCCCCGAGGGGTTTGGGGATTCACGGTGCGATGAGCGTCGGTGATTATCGAAAAACGGACGAAAGGATCTAATTACTTTCTCGCCCGGTTTCAGCGAGCGCCGAGAGCGCGCGGGGGGGAGGGGGGGACGCTAAAAACCCGAGGAATATCGCCGAAAACCTTCACGCGTGACTTACCATCCGAAGGATTCTGCGCCCTACCCTTCCCTCCCCCCTCCCTTTTGATTTCCCCTATTGCTTTGATTAAAAAAAAGGACGGATGTCAAAGGACGGTAAAAGCGGGACGAGAGAGAGAGTAACAGGAAGATGTATTGTAAGATATTTTAACGGCTTTTGAGGGGAAGGGGAGGGGGCGCGGGCGATTCCATTTCGAAGCCCTCCAAGCCCCGGCTTCTTTTCATTGAAAGACGCCTCGACCTTTCCCTTCGCCTTGTTGCCTTCTCCCGTACTCGAAACTACCGTTAAGGTTTCGCAACGAAATTGAATTACAACTTCCGTTTCCGAGTAAGATAACGGGAGACGTTCAATTAACGTGCGTGTACCGAGGGGGGGAGTGGTGGGGGTGTGTGCCACGACCGGATTCCCGTTAATGAAGATAATTACGCTTGTAATGTGACAGAATAATTACAAAGCGCGAGCCTTTCTGCCCTTTTTTCCCCGACTTCCTCCGCGGCTTTTTAATCAGCTCACGTCGAGGATTTTTTTTCACTTGTCCCTGCTTAACCTCGGACTAATCGCAAATTAAGGTTTGCCGTTGGATCCGGGCCCTCCCCGCACCCCCCCCCTTCGCCCCCGGAAAAAAGAGGAAAAAATTTTCGTTGATTTCCCCGTTTTGAGCGAAATTTTTTTTTTTTTCCTGCGGTGAAGGGGATGCGAACAATGGTTAAAAAAAAGATGTCTGTGCCTTTTTCATTCCCTTTAACGAGGGTTATTCTTCTCCAGGCAACTGATTTACCTATTCTCTTCCCCGAACGTCAATTTATGAATTAGTCTTATTCAAATCTCTCCTTTTTTTTTTTTTTTCCCTGCATTTCCGATTTCTTTTCACCGGAGCTACGGGGGCTCGCAGCTTTTCAGCCAGCTCGAAAAAAAAAAGAAAAAAAAAACAGGACTTGTTGCTCCTCGAATGCGAATTGAAGGATCCACCTTTTCGGTGGGTCCCGAGACGGGGGAGGCCCTCGTCCACTTGCAGCGGCGCCGAATGCACTTCCCGGTTTCGAACTTCGCATACGAACCTAAATCTTTAACCCTCCGGCGGTTTTTCGAAGCTTTCGGTTTCGACTCTCCGACGGCCTTTAATTAACTTACAAATGGAGCGCGGACGGATTCACCCGGAGCATTTTGGGGAGACTTCGTTCTCGGGAGTCCGAAATGTCTGCGTTCCGGACCGCGGAAACAATTCAAATCCCGTGCACGGAGACGTTTTGCGGGCCACCCGTGGAGTTAAAGGGACGGGCTCCGGTTTTTACGACTACGAAAATTGGTTGATTTCTCCCGAGGACCGGAGTCCGAATTGCTTTTTAAGTTTCGAAGGTTGGCATCGAGCCTAAAGCAATTCTTTGACAAGTTTCCACTCGTCTCTATTTATAATCGTTGGGAGAGGAGAAAACTTCCTTTTTCCTTCTTCCGTGCTTTATTTTCACTCTCTCTCCCCCCCCCCCTTCCGTTTCCTTCCGTGACGAGGTTCGAATTCACGGGAAATCCGAAGCTCTTTTGCTTCCCCTCCCCTCCCCTCCCCATCGTACGATTCCCCGGACGATATCGATTCCCGACCGGTATTCTCGCGCCTAAAACATCCCGAACGGGAAAACGGGAAGCAAAAGCGGGTTTCCAGATGGTGAAATGAAAAGCGACAGTCGGGCAGATGGAAAATGTGATTAAGGGAAAACTCTTCCTTAATGTAATTAAGCAATTACCTGATTAAAGCGTTAATGTTCTTACGTTCGTCAGCTTTTCGACTCTTCCCGCATCTGCGGTGTCCGAAATACGGGGCAGAAGCAGCCCCTTCAATTATTTAACGTTTTGGACTTTAAGTAAATTACGCTTCGCGGGGATGCCCGGCGAGCAACCCCGAAACGACTGCGACGATCGGCGCAGCGGGCTCGGAATTGCGCGACCGCTTCGGAGAAATTGGGGGAGTCTTCGAGGAAGAAACGGCGGAGGGAGCGAGACGCCCGGAGCGGAGGCAGAAGCTTTCCGAGGGAAGAAATCCCGGTGTGCCGGAGGCAAATGGCGTCAGGTGAAGAGATCACGTGACTCGAGCGGAGATTGTTACCTAGGTAACGGTCGCGGTACCATTAACCAATTATTATACGCGTCTCATGCGCACATTAAGACACCTGAGATCACCCTTCGCCCCCGGCGCTCTCCGATAAAAAATGTCTGCCTCTTGACGGTAATTGGAGTCTCAAGATGCGTTCTTTTATGCTCTTCCAATTTAATGATTTTGTTCGATAATGAACAACTTCAAATGCGCAATGAAATGAAAAGGATTCAGCCTTTCGAAAAGAAATAAAAAAAAAAATTGCCCCCCGGGGGAACCTGCCGATTGTTAGTGCGATGCACCTCAATTTGTAATCCCGGAAACGATTTCGGTTTCCGGATTATGTGGATGCGTCAAGCGGGGGAACATTCGGTTCCATCATTCGGCCAGGAGGATGCACCTCCCCGAAGAAAGCGGAACGGAGGGAGCACCGGCGAAATTCTGCGCAAGAAAGAGGGCGATTTAAAAAACCGCGGCTCCTCGGATGAACCAAAAAAGAGGAAAACCTCGGTGAAACGGCGCGGAGTACGTGACGGATAACGAAGGGGAGGTGAAAGGGAGGACGGGGGCAGGAGCGGTTCCAGATAAGGGAGGATTTCGCATTTGGCAAAGCCGCGAGGCTCGGAGACAATCCCTTGCGGCAGGTACGGGGGTTGGCAAGCTGACGGGGTGAGCGGGCTCGTTCTTCGGAAATCCCGGCATCTCGACCCGCTGCCGCTTCTGCGATCCCGGAAATCTCATCGAATTAGTCAGAATGAGAGGAGAATCCATGCGGAATGCGGAGCGAGTACGTGCTCGAGTGCGGTTCGTCTGCCTTTCGGGGCGGTATCTTATCGCATAAGGAAGGATCAAGTGCGTTCGAGGCCCCGGGGGAGGACGACCCGCCATCCCTTTTCCGATCCTCGGCGGAATTAGTACCTCCGGGTATCCGGAGACTCGAGCCGACGAGCGAGCGAAGGGAGACGAAGTGCTGGGGACGACAGCGAACGACGGGAGAACATTGATTACCCGCTGCGATAATGTGTCCGACAGTGAGGGCTGAGTAAACAGTTGAAGTCCACACGTGTCTCATCCATTAGCAACAGGCCTTATTCAAACAGAATTGCTGTTTACTCTGAATTCTGAGGTTGGACGAACGGGGAGCACCTTTTGCGGCAGGGGCGTCGAAGAGCAATGAGGCTTGCATCGAAATTTCCCCCTTGCCGGAGGTGCTTTCGAACTTTCCCGGCTGCTGCCCCCACTTTGCCGGTGTGGACCGCCTGAAAATTTCGCGTTGGCCGAATAGAAAACCTCGGACGATCCCGGAACTACCCTTGCAAAAGGCGGAAGTCGATTACTCTTTCCGTTTCGTCTTCTCCTCTCCTCCTCGGGGACGGTCCGCTGTCTGCATCGGAAACGAAGGCGAAGATTTCGGGTCGCACCGATTAACGCCCCCGACGGACCGCTTCTTGACCTTTTTCCCTCTTCGTTTGGGTCCTCTCCGCTTTCCACCGAATGAAAAAACTTCGAAAGTTTCCCTCCCGGATTCGGTTTCGGACGAAGTGCGTCGCTTCGAACGAACGCGGCTTTTCGACAGACGTTCACCTGAAAGGTGCAGCGCAGTTCCCTGTGAAAGGTTAATCTGAATCGACATCAATGTAAATGAAATACGTCTTAACTCGTTTGATTTTGCATTCTGCCATTTACACATCGGAAATACCCGGTTGAAAATGGAATACCGCGGTGCATTTAAGCTTCGGCTCTTTAGGCGTCCGTCTGGCATCGAGTCCGTCGTTTGCGAGCCCGCGAACGTTTCCGCCACGGCATCCGGCGCTTTCGCATCCCTTTCCCGGCCCGTCCCGTTCGTCTCTTTTTTCGCGATGTTGTCAAATTTCCGGAATTTCACAGCGGAGGGAACGCCGAACGTCGCGAATCCGTTTAAAACATTTGGTTCGTTTCATCTCCTAACAAGCTCCTCATTAGCTATTTCGCTTTCTCCTCTCTCCCCTCCACCGCCCGCGCCGATGCAACTTTTTACCTATTGCCGGCGGTAATGTAACGAATTTTTTTTCCATCTCGAAAATATTATTAAAAGGGGAATTGAACCCCCGGAGGGGGCGAAGGGCAGAAAGGAGCAGAGGAGCGCGTGAGGGGGAGGGAAAAAAAAATAAAGCAACTTTTTACATCAATTATGTTCCGAAAGCGGAAATTCCTTAAGTTGGTACGCCGGGGAGGAGACCGCCGCACTCTCAAACTTTCGACAAATTCCAATTTTTTTAGCCCTTTCCCGAGGAAAACTTTCCTTCGTCAGACGTCGCTTTTGATAATTCTTCCGCCCCCTTTTTCGTGTTTGAATATATATTTTTTTTTTCTCCGTTTAGCCGGCATTTTCCCTCGAGACGGGGATCGTGCGTCGATGGCGCGGGCAAGGGCGGAAAACGATTTAAATGTTGAATCCGTTAAGGCGAGGCGTCGAACGCCTCCGCACCCTTCCGTCCGGCGTTCGGACGAGGCTTTCCCTTAGAGGACTCGTCAGCCCGCGAGCGAAAGGATTTCCCCTCCAGCGTCACGCCTTATCCGCCCTCCGGAACCGAGGAACAAAAGGACTCCGCGAACGGATTTTGCCAATTTCACTAAATCGTCTTTTTATCTTTAACATTCACGTGGGACTCCTTTGAAAAATTCCTAATTTTTCCCGTTTGAGCACGCGAGCCGTCCCCGATTCTCTAAATGAAGGAAAATTTCTTTCCGCACGGCGATTTGACAATGGATCCCGGGGTTTTTGTCTCGGGATCCGGCGAAAAATGAAATGTTTGCCTTTTAATTTCGCATCGTAAAGGGGCGGAAGGGAAGGGAAAATTATCGAGATACTTCCGCTTGCGGAGGGAAAGAAGGAAAACGAGAAAAGGGGCACGCGCCCGCGGCGGTTTGTTTAGGTCCGCGTCCGAACGTTTTCGACGCCGCAGAAGCCGCGGAGATCCAATTAGGTTTCGGAACGACGGTAAAACAATCCCGCGGGCAGTTATCGCGAAGGTAGCGCATTCTGGGAAGGGGGAAGGATGGATGAGGGGAAGGGGAGGGAATTTTCATTCCGGTATTTAGCAAAATCAGCCGATCACGAAAGAAAGGGAGTCGATGACGTCATTTCCCGTTTTTGGATTGGGGTTTTCGCATTCGGCCTTGCGGCATTCTTCGTTTCATCTGTCTCCCCGAGAAAAAATAAAAAAAAAAGAAAAACTTGTTTTTTTTTTTTTCATCTCGTTTCAGATCGAAACAAGACTGAGGATAAATCGATACATCGAAAAACCTGTAGAGGAAAATCGATCGAAATAAAAAAAAAAAAAACGCGAAAAAATGTCTTCCAATAAATAAGGGATAGGCGTAACGAGGAGAGTAAGATAAGGGGGGGAAGGAGGGGAGGAAAGGAACAGAAATCAACAGGCTGCAGCAGAGCGAGAGTGATACACAGGGAACACGCGCGCGGAGCCGGGTGTTGGAAAGAGACAGAAAGAGGGGAAACAAATAAACAAATCTTTTTTTTTATATATAAGAGGTCGTCATGGAAACGGATCGAAGAGGAACAGACGTCGCGGAAAGGGAGAAAAGGGATGAGGGCGCATGCGCGGGAAATCGGGCAGACGCAGTTTCCTCCTCCGCAAGGGAGCTCGGCGACGGAATCAGTCAAGTTAGTGTTTTCGCGGAAGAACGTGACCAACGTAATCTTGGTAAGTTTATTTTCTGAACTCTTCTCCCCGGGGGAGGAGGCCCCGACGGGACTGCCCTCTCTCTCCTCTTCCTCCGTCTCCTCCTCCTCCCCCGCTCGCCCGCGGAAGTCACATTTTCGGACTTTGCGAAATCCGCGTTCCGGAAATCGTCGGTAAACCCGCACACATTTTTCCTCTTTCGCTTGCCACGTCCCGCTCTTCCCCATCTCCCGACGACAGATTTCCCGCGCTTTTGCCATTTTCTCCGTTCGACAAAAAGGGAGGAAAATCGATTCCCGTCTCCCCCTACTCCGACAACGAGAAAAAAAGATGCTTTTCTTCCGCTTTTTCTTACCTTTTTCTCCGGGAAAATTCCGCATTTCCCCGTTTCCTCTCTCTCCTTCCACCCTCCCCCCCCGTCCCGGTCGAAGTTTTTCCTTTGTCTTTTTCCTTTTTTTTTTTTTTTTCCTTATTTTTGGTAATTAAGAGAGAGAAGTTTTAATATCGCAGGATGAGAAAACTGAGCTCGCATACTAATGGTTGTCTTGCTGCGTTCGGCGGGAGAATATGGCGACGGGTGAGTAGGGAAGCGGAGGGCGAGGGATGTCGAGGGGAGGGGGGAAAATGTGGCGGCTTCTCTTCGTCAGCAATTAAAATCCAACAGCATTTTCCGTGTAATTACCTTTTATTGCTATCTTCGGATTAGTCTCGAGCCGTCACAAAAACGACGGGAGTAAAATTTTCTTAAAACTGAATTTATTTTTCCTCCGCCGACGGCGTTTTTCCCCCGGCGCCGCTTGCTTTTCGCGCTTCGGAGTTTATTCGTCCTGGAATACGGCGAAAATTTCGCTCCTCCCGGCACCTCGGGCGACGCCGCGTTCTTCCGGCCACCGCGCCCCTCCCGCTCCGATCTCGGCGTTCGAACGCGATCGCGGAGAGGATGCAGAGTAATTGCGATCTTTGGAAATTTTTTGCCGACAGGCCCGTTGAATTATTTGGGAGGAACCGGGGCGAACTCCCCGAGCGCGCTCTTCGACAAGGACCCCGGGAAAGAGTACAAGTTGACGAGGGACGAATTCGAATTCGCCAAAGACTACCTGAATAAAGAGTTTAAGAAATATGATCGGACGAAGGGCGGCTTGAGCGCCCCGAGCGATCCGCATGGGGAAAAATCGAAAAAAGAGTTTGGCGTGCCCAAGCTTTCGAGGGGAGAGGTCGAAAGGCTCAAGAAAAGTTTGTTTAACGAAGCGAACGACTTCTACGGCGACAGCGAGGAGGAGTGCCAACCGCACAAACAGAATTACCTGATGAGGAACTCCGAATTCCTGCCGAAGAGCAGCGAGATGCTTTCGAAAATCGCGAAGGAGAGGAACTTTCACGTGGGCGACGACGATATCCGATCCCCGTCCGAATACCGGAAGTCGACGAGGGGCGGGAGGGAACATGCGGGCTACCGCTCGAAGGACGAGTTAAGCCTTCAGAGTTTCGGATCCTACCGATATAGAAAGGGTAGCGTGAGCAGAAGCTGCGACGAAAGGGAGACGGATCGGTGCTTGTCCGAGTACGAGGGGAATCGGAGGAAGTATCACGTTGAGGGAGGCATCCAGTGCGAGAACTTCAGCACTTCCGACGAGGAGGGATCCGAGTCGCAGGACGGAAAGGTTGAGGATATCTCCGTCTACGCCAAGAATATTGCCGGCCTGCTGGCGGGATACTCGAGTAAGTTTTATTTTCATATAAACCAATAGAATTTTAGCCCCCGCCCCCGCCCCCGAAAGGCTCGATTCGTCCGTTGCGGCATTCCGGAACCGGGGAAATTCGTCGCCGCGAAAATCGGCCACTCAAATGGGGAGGGAGGAGAGGGCGAGAGAGATCTCGAGCGGGGAAAATTTTCGCGAACCGAATTTTGGGCAAAGGCTCAAACCCCTCGAGTTTTTCCCCTTTTTCCACCCCATCACCGAGGGTAGAAACCAATTCCTTATCCCAACTTTCACCGACTAACATTATTAAAATTTCATATTCAATCTTAGTATTAGATTACGTCTTCCTCCATTCGGTTTCAGCCTCCCGCGCTTTCGATTCACCCCGTCGACCCTCTTTCCGCAGATTCTTTCAGACGGGGAAAAGAAATGCGCCGACTTCCGCGTGCAGCGGAACGATTCCTCACGCGCCCGCCTAATTGGGTTACCCGATCTGAAGCATTCGCCACGTCGTGCGTTTCGTCGATTTCGCTTTTTCTGAATTTTTCATCCCCTTTCCCCAAGCGTGGACGTATTAATTTGTCTTCGGAGCCCGCCCCTTCCCTTGCCGCCGGACAGAAACCCGCGCGGGACGAGCGGCGAAACCGATTCGCGGACCCCGGGGGGCGTGAAAATTTTGCGGGGCGTCGCTTCCGGTCAATTTTTTTCCCTCCCGGTCCGAGGGGGAAAATCGTCGACGTGGTGCCGAGGGCAAAGCGTCCGACCGCGAATGTTCGCCGCGGGGAAAGGAGCCCGCCGGTGCCTTTTTCTTCCGCCGCCGCGGTGGGGAAAAAACATTTCGCATTATCCCCGTTTAAGCCCTTACTCGCCGCTGCGGTTTTCCGGGATCCGAGTCGGGAAAATCTTCAGGTTTAATTTTCGTGCCTTTTCCGAGGGACGCGTTTAAATTCTTTTTCCGTCGGGGGATTAAGCGCTTCTCCCTTCGTCCCCGGTTGAAAACGGGGCGGGTGAAAGAAAAAAAACTTTTTATCCGGACGGATTAGCGGCGCTTTATCCGAGCTGCCCCGCGGTAGGGGGACGAGAACGCGAATCGCGCGCCGCTTGAGAAGAAAGTGACGATGCCGGATTCGGCTGCGAGGCGTCTGCCGGGAAATTTTGCTTTTCCCGCGCGAACATTTTCGCCGGGGTCTCTTTTCCGGATTTCCACGTCATTTGCCGCTGGAAACGTTTGCGAAGCGGCTGCTCGATTTTGCCGCGCCGCCTTCGGTCATCGCTCAACGTGTGGACGCCTCGAGTTGAAGTGTACGGCGCTGTGCGCGTGTAAAGCGCGCGGGCGAAGGCTTTTCGAAAGCTGGCTGCCGAATTTTCCCCGGGTGAGGATCCGGGTGTTTCTGATCGAAGGCTTCTCGATTGAGCGTCACCGGAAGCAAGCGCTCCATTGACGCGCCGAGGAAAAAGGAAAAATTTGGTTTTGAAAATTAAACACCCTTTAGAAAAATCGAGGGGGAAAGGCTTCGTCCCCCGCGCGACGGGTGGAAGACACTTTGATCCTGGCAATGAAATCGAAATTACCTTCGGGTGGAAATCCGATTAGGTTCCGATAGTAAATTAGCTTCGGTAATGACGTGTCAGCGGCAAGGCGGCGGCGTCGCTGCAGATCGCTCGGGGGATTCCCGGAAAGGTCGAAAGCGTTTTAATCTCCGTGGTTCGAGATCGGTGTGGGGAGCACCGCGAAAGGGTCGCTTCCTCTTCCTTTTTGTTACAGGTATCCGCAGCTGCTGAAAATGGGGGGGGGGGGGGGGAAA
>JAOWBB010013316.1:0-58742 GCA_028565995.1 Ricinus marginatus
GTTCATTATTTTAGTTTAATATCTAGAAAATGAAAACGGAGTTTTAATATTTCGATCTTAAAAAATCATTCCTGAATATTCACAATGAGTTACATTGCTTGTCGTTACTTAATGGTATATGTGTTTTACCGTAAATATACATCCAAAGAAATGGATTTCTTAATGAATAAGTAGATGGAATAATTTACTTTTGAAAGTAATGAAAAATTCTGCAAATAATTTTTAATAAAATTCCTAGTTGGTTACTGCTAATTTTATTAATATTTTTTTTTATTTAAATGAAATTTTTATTATTTCAGACGGAAAGGTCTTTTCTCAGAAATATAGATGTTACCGATTTTCGAGTTAAGATGAATTCTAAAATGACAAAAGAAGGCAAGTTGATTGTACTGACAAAGGAAGTTTTAATTTTAAATCATTTAACGTCTTGTTTAAAATATAAGGAATATTTTTTTTAAATATATTCAAATTTTAAATGCCAGAAAAAAGTAATGATTTTTTTTTTATTTTCAATATAGTGAGTTAAAATATTTATATTTTTCAGAATTTCGACCAAATAATTTATTTGACTCAAGTTCTAGTCCAATTCTCATCGATAATCAGCGTATTCTCCTAAATAAAAATGCTTACTTTAATTCCTCTCCTACACAATATAAAAGAAAGGCAAATGAAACCTTCAGGTAATTTAGAATAAAACTTATTTTATGAAATTAATTTGTGAAACCATTAATATATAAGACATTTGTAGCAGAATTAATTAGGGGATCGGTCTTACAGTTCGAATTTTTAGCAGTACAATACATAAATTTAAAAATATTTAAAAATATCGAATCAAATTCATTTGTTTTATAATTTAGTTCATGGTAAAAATCAGAAGTTATCTGTTACTAAATATCTAAAAATTTTACTTTTGTACCCTTGCAGATCTCCAGTAAAGACTGACGAGAAAAAATTGTGCCTAAAATCACCGTTCCATAAAAAGTATAAGTCACCAGCAAGAGGATTTCAGACAAAATTTTCATCACATTTACGGGCAACTAATTCTCTTGAAGCTCAGATTTCCATTGCAGGTATACATTTAATAATGAATTATTTTTACTATGTAATAATAAATGGCGAAGAGTATGAATATTTTCTTTATTAACAGATTCATAATTTTTTAATTTAAGGCATCAGGAAACTGAAGCAAACTCAATTGAATTTGGACTATTATAAGAGTGTATTTAATAAAGACGATGATGAAGCAGAAAATATGGAAGATAAGAATCGTAAAGGAAAATCTATAAGTGAAGAAAATAGAGTTAGTTCGTTAAAGTTGTTTTAATTTTCAAGTTTAAGTTTTAACATTGCCATAATCAAATTATTTTTAATATTTTTATAATTATAATTATAAAAAACAATTTGTTAATATTTTGACGTTAAATATTGACTCTCAGCTTAAGAATTTATTACTAATCAAATTTCAGTTATTTAAGATTTTTAAAATTTTTCAATATTGCTTTTTATGAAATTTTGTTGACTTAGTGAATTATGCAGAGAATTTTGATAATGAAAATAATTTGAAATGTTTAAGATTTTAATTAATTTGTGTAATTGATTTTTCACGAAATAGTTATCTTTCGTTATATTACATTTCTTATCATTGTAAGCGAATCTTTTTTTTTTCAAAAGTAAACATGCAAAATTACATGTTGTATTTTACAAACTAGTTTAAATGAATTTTTAATTGAAATAATTCAAAAATTATTTAATTTTTTAACATTTTAAAACCTAAGCAAAGAACAATATTTCAATTTTCGGTATTTTACTTTATTATTTTATTCCAGTTTAATGAAGATGATCTCATTTTGGAAAGCCCAAAGAATTCCCAGAAATCTTTAGACGAATTCAAGAAAAATTCTCGGAAACACGAAACTGAAGGATCTTATCCTGAAGATGTTGATAAAATAGGTTTGTTTCAGTGTTCAGAAAGCCACTTATTTTTCAGATCTCTAAATTTTTGGAACTTTTGTAATTGAATCTTAAGCGAAACCATATAAATTTGTTAAAGATTATTTGTTAATTGATATTTGACATAATAAATTATTGCTAATGATTTACATACATGCACATACATATAAAAATTCTTAAGATGCCTAAGATAATTCACTATTCTTTATCTAAATTTTATACTATTAACTGGGAAAATAAAAAAGAATTAATAACAATAATATTAATATATAACTTATAAAATCTCTATTAGAAACTAGTGACAGAACTCCAAATAAAGTTAAACCTGTCAACGTTTTGAAGAAGCGGACTCGTGTAATCGTTATATAAATTATATAAGGGGAAATATTGAATGTTAACGCTGTATTAAGAAGTTAAATTTAGTATGGTGCAAGTATCAATAATGCATTTATTTTTTTTGTGCTTCAGCTATGGATAACGAAGAAACATTCGTGAATTCAACCCTAATAGAGAAATTTGAATTAAAGGATAATTGTGAAATTAAAAATAAAAGTGAACCTTCAAAAACTTATATAAGGTATAAAAGTTTTATGAAATCATAAATTATTGATTTTGCTTTTTTTTTTGAAATCATTGTTTTAACTTGTGAAAAATTGTATTTCAGAAGCCCGGAATACAATTCCGTCCATTATGCATTTAAGGAAGAAACAGTGAGGAAAAGATCAGAAAGGATGAAATTGCCTGGACAAACATGTATGGAATGTAATAATGTGAGCGTTTTCCTTTCATTCAGAATTTATTTGAGGCTTAAATATTTGGGGAAAATATTATATTATCTCCTTATATTTTTTTTTATTTTATGTATTTATTGATGTACATGACAAAGTTATACAGAGAATAGTATTTTGTATTATAGGCAGCGAACCGCATAATTAAAGCAATCTGCGATTGTGATTTTTACTATATTTTATTGTATACTAATATTTTCAGTGACATATGAAATTCATTTTTTTGTTTTGCAATAAATATAATTAACAGTTTCTTTAAGTGTTTATTACCAGAAATTAACATCAGTTTTTGTTTCCAATATTTGCTTCTTTAAAAATCTGTTATTTCATTTTGTAAAACAATAATAAGTTTTATTTGCATTATATTTTCGTGAACAATTTTACTTATGAAGTTAATACCTTTCTTGAAATGCAATATATTTTTGTACAGACGTTATAATATGCTTTTTTACTGGAATTATAGAATTTCTGTTTTTTGAAACATATGCATTGTTCCATTACTTTTTTTAGCATTTTTTTGCTGATTTACTATTAAATATTGACGTTGAAAATTGTCATTTTATGTAATATGTAACAAAGAATATGTACATATGTAATGTAAATGTAACAAAGAAATAGTCCCCTTTCATTTCTTAATTATTTAAACTAATAATGTTTCTCATTTTAAATATTAATTTTGCCCATCTCGGTTTTCTATAAATATTGTAGTCTTAGGAGTAATATAAAAATATATAATATTTTATTACTAATTTAATTTTTCAGTATTACAAAGCTGTATTAGGAGAAATTGATCCTAAAAAGCTGCAGGACATATTAAATAAATGTTCCAGACATCGAGACCAACATTATAATGTCGTTGATACCCCGCCAGGTAAATTAATTGAATTATTCCTCCGTGAGCAGTGTTTTGCAATAATCGAAGATGCATTGATCATGTTTTAATATATGTATTTTATGTAAACGATTAAATTTTTTAACTTAGGCGATCGATCAAAAAACTAAGCGAAAAGAACAGTTTATTAGACCTTTCGAGTATAGAAGGGATTTTTCATTGTCTGAAAAAAAAAGTTGAAATGTAATTATATTAGTTTTTAATAGATTTAACAGTACAATTCCACAACTTCAATATCATAAATTACAGAAAGTCTTAGAAAGTGAAGAACCTTTTTTCATTTTTATGAAATTTAACAAAAATTAAGATAAGAATTCGTGAACAAATGAATTTGCTGAAAGTTTAATTATTGTCATATTGAAATATCGTTATATATTTCACAAGCTGTTTTTATCAATTTTTATGTTGAATAGACTTTCCTTTTTATAATTGATATTTTTAAAAAATATGAAATACAGTTTGTAAGCAAATTAAATTAATGTCTAGTTTATATTCTACGATTTATTGTATTTATTTTTCTCGGGAATAAATTTTTTAATTTGCGGTCAATGTAAGTTTTTTATACTTATTCAAAAAATTTTTATCATATAAAGGCAAAAAGATATGTATACGTAATAGTCATTTGCTAATTTACTTAAAATTTTAACACCTTTAGCTTTTAAAGCATTCTTTTCCTTTTTTTTAAATTGAGTTTCATGAGATTAGGGTATAGTCAATTATATTCAAATAATAGCCATTTCAATTAACTATATCTTTTCCTACCGAAAGTTTGTGTAAACAATTTAAATTTTTTTTTAAGGTTATTGGAAGCCATATTTATCTGCAACCATGGAATCTACAATGCAAGACGAAGAAACAGTTTTGGAGGATTAGAAAGTGATGTTTAAGAAATGAAGATTTCCAAATGTTGACACATCCCCTCACTCGTTAGGAAAGTGTCTATTAACAGAGTAAGGAAGATTTGTAGCGCAGTTAAGAAGGAAAAAATAAATTTGGTTAATAGGGAACGGAATTTTTGCAATTCTTCCCATTGATTCCTTTACAAGTTCCTTTATCGTTGTTTGCTTTAGGAAATTCTGTCTTTTAAAATTCTTTGACTATTCACGAAGAAAATACACGAAAATTATTAATTCTCTTCAATTGATAATTTTATTTTCTTATCTTAATTTTGAATTATTTGTCTTTTTTTTTTTATAAGCGTTTTTCAAAAAAGGCACACTATCGAGGTCACCCGACAAATAAATGTGACATTTTTATTTTAAAAAATGCGGCACTTCAGTAATAATGCTAAAAAATAAATTCCAGTACTTTTGAAGGATAAAATATTTTCTTCCCTATTAAGTTAACATATTTATTTTGATTATTCTGTAGTATTAATGTATATGGGTAATATTTTATTATTATAACAGTTAACATATTTATATTGATTTTAATGTATTTTAAAAAAATGTGTGTCAGGATGTTATAAAATTGAAGTTAATAGTGAGTAATTTAAACCCAGAAATTTTATTATGATTTATATATAATCAATTTACAACTTTTTATACAAAACAAACATGTATTAACTTGAAGCAATGGTTTTTCAGTTTTCAACCGTTTAAGAAACAATTGCACTCGCTTAAAGTATTTTTCTTTTTATGCGTTAATTGGTGGAAACCTTCCCTTCAATTAAATCATCACAAATTGTGGTCAGTTCCTGATTTTCTTTTATCTTTTGCTCCAGGGATTCCTGAAGTGAAATAACCTTCAGCTCCGTCTTTCGCAATAAGGCCTTCAATCTGGTCATTTCCACATCGTGAGATTGTTTTATTCTTTCGATTTCCTTATGACCGTTTTCTATTTGCTTAGATGCGAGAGCCTGAACGGTTTCCAACTGCTTCTCCTTTATCTTGAGCGTTTCTATTTGATCGTTCAACATGCTCTTCATTTTAGATTCGTTTTTCTTGTAGTCCTCGATAACCTTCTTGCATTTTTCGTATTTCTGGTGAACGTCCGTGAACGCGGCTTCTACGTTCGTCAAGTGTCCGAGAGCCGCATCCTTCTCGGACGTGAGGGCATCGATTTGCTCCCTGTTGTTCTTTTTCTCCATCTCTATTTCCGCCGTCAACTTGGATATTAGCTTTTCGTATTCCTGCATTACTATACTCAATTGCAACTGATTCTGATTTTGTTCGTTAACCTTCTTTGCCAGAGCCTTTTCTCTTTCTTCTGCTTGCTTAAGCTGATCGTGAAGTAGGCAAGTTTGACCGGTTAATTTTGACAAATGCGTCTCATATTCGCTCATTTTCTCCTGGCTCACCTTCTCCTGTTTCACGAGCAAATCGTGTAATTTACTTAATTCTATTTCCAATACAGATTGCTCCAAACCTTCCAGTTTGAAAACGGACTCTCTCTCCGCTCTGGTCGGAGACGCATTATCGCTTTTCAATGGTGTCACCACATTCACCGGGTGCTTCGGGGACGGACTTAACGATATCAACCTGTCCAATGCCTGAATTGCGGGATTCGTAGCTTGTGGATTTCTTTCGTGATCTCCGGTTCCGTTTTCGTCCAGGTCGGAACCGTAAATCGCAGAAGTTTCGCTTTTGCTCTGCTGGGAACTCCTTTTGGAATCCCTACCGCCGATATTTTTCCCTGGTTCGATCCTTTCATCGGATTTTCTAAAAAATGAATTGTCCAACTGCACGATGTCTGGCCCCGCCTCGCTTTGGTTGATCTGCGATGTAGTTAGCTCCGGGTTATCTTCTTTTTGCGACATGTTTTATATTTTTCTAGATTTTCTTTTTTTGTCCCCCTTTTACTGCTTTTAAATTTTTATATGAATCACATTTCTCTGTAGGAAATTTGTGTCTTAATACCGGCTAAGACGTAAATATCCTAGAAACTTTCCCACTTTGCTTTTATCTGAAATAAAGAAAATTGATGAAATAGCGTTTCTTGATCCCGTTTTGTACTTTTATAGGTGATAAAAAAAAAATAAAGTAAAATAAAATTAGAAATTCCTTCCACAAGCCAAAAATTGGCGTTAAGGAGAAAAGTTAACTTGTGCAAAGGACGATATATCGTGGAAATCAACAAAATAATCGAAAATGCGCCCTCAATCCCGACCTTCGACAGAAGAATTTGCCTCGTGCCCGGTTAACGTTCGCAGAAGATTCAAGTGGATGATTTAAATAAATTTGGCATTGGAACCATGGATGCTGAACGCTTTGGAAGTTGAAATAAAATACGGGTGAGTTGAGATATTAAAATTCAAACCGCGAATATTCGTAATTTTTTACAATGCTGAGTCCGTTCTCGCAGCAATCAAATACAATGGAAAAAAGTGAAGGAATGTGTTCGTGGGATGATCTTGCTTTTGCCTATGAACATTGTCATACCATTTTTGCAACAGCTCGATCTTTTCTGCCACAAACTCGAACGCAATTTGTACAATTTGACAATTTTACGCCGTTCTATAGTTGATAATGTGTTGTATTAATAATAATAGTAACAATAATAATAATAATAATAATAATAATAATAATAATAATAGTAATAATAATAATAATAAAATTCACTGCAATGTATCATGCTGAGCATTCGGCAGCGTTGAGCTCCTAAAGTTGGCCTTAAATAAAAAATTCTTGTTCCTTAAAAACGATGCCAAAACCCTTCTCAAATTGATTACAAATTGTCAAATTAAAGAGAAAAGAACTGAAGACATTTTTTCTCCTTTAAATCTAACATCGACCTATATATTAACATAACGAGCGAATGAGTATGCATTTAAGGCGTGAAACAATCCGGCAACACTTGTAACTTATTAAAAAAATATATATTAATAATGATTAGAGACAAACCCATGCATGAGCAATATCTTAATCATTTCATTATATCGCCCATTAATTATTAATAAAAGCAAATTTAATTCGGAAATTTAAAACGGTTATTACACAAATAGGCACCTTCAACGAACCAAATAAGTTTCTTTTTTTAAAAAAACCATTGTCGAAAAATGATTAAAACCATAATCGCAGTTTTCTTGACGTCAGATTTAATAAATTTCTTCTTTTAATCAACATTGTGCTTTCATAAGTTTAATGCGAAAAGGCTTCATTTGTTTTTAAATTGGTGCTAAATTTCTAGACAAATTTAAATTAGTACAACTTTCACCTTATTTAAACTATACTCTAAATTATTCATATAACATATATCATACATGAAGCAAAGCTTTAACTAGACATCAGCAGAGAAGTTTTTATTCTAAAGATATATATATATATTTATAAATATATTTATAAATATATTTATATATAGATTTATATCTAATTAATTTAATCTATATTTATATATAGATTTATATATATAGATTTATTTATATTTATATTCCCCTGTTCCTAATTTATAATCTGAATTATTTTTGGATATTTTCTTAGTTTTGTCCTTTTTGTTTGTTTACCTAATTATAAAATTATCATTCACTTAGAAAATCAAAAATTTTTTTAATGATTTAACTTTGAATAAAAAGAGTTCAGTCCCACCTATTGCTTTCAAAACATTCAGATTATTTAGTTCCTTTAAGTTTCAACAACTCCATGTAAAACATTTGCCAACATTTTGGGATTATGCAAATATGAATTTTTTTTTTAATTTCTAATTTCCAAAGATAATAAAATATAGAACATGTACTAAAATTTTATTTTGGGCCCAAAAGCTTTTGTCATTTTTTTGTTTTATAAATTTGATCTTGCCTATATTTACAGACAACTTTCTTTGAATCCTGAGATGGAATTATTAAACAATCTTTTCATTAATGATGTATTTAATAAAAGATCAATGCCTGGCAATATCAATAAAGGCTGAAGTGTGTAAAATTTAAGTGATTTACTTTATGACAGTGATGAAAAATTCATTTACATTTCTGAATTTAATATAAATTTTTATAAAATACTTAAAAAAAATTAAATACTTTGGATTTTGTAAATAAAATAGGGACATTGACTTGTTACTAAATTACTTATTTGATTGTAAAGAGATGTTTTGATGTATAAGTTTTCTAACTCTATCATGCCACTTAATATTGCAATCTTTAATCTTCAATTAATGTGCTATATTATTATAAAACCATTAAAAATAGCAAAATTCATACAGTTTGTTGATGTAAAATAAATAAGAAACTAATATCTTTAAACTCTTGAGCATTTAGAAACTGATTTAATTTAGGTAAATGAATTTTTTGAGCAATAATACCTTTCAGCTGATGAATACTGAAAGTGTCTTTAAATATTATAGTAAACATTTATTTATTAAAACATCTGCTCTTTTAATAATAACATGTAATGGAAATTAAGTTTTTGCTGCATCTAATTAGGTGTAACCATTTTTATTTCTAATGATAAATTATTTAAAAAAATTTTACATACTATTTATATAATAAATGTTACTGAAATTATTTAGGATTTTTTAAATAATATTTTTTCTCACTAATTTACATGAGAAAATGCCTAACACACATGCATGCAAAATACATCAATTAGAATATATTATATTAAATCTTTAAATTATCTATAAACGTGGTTTAATTTATTATTCAGTTAAAGCTTATAATATCTGAGTGACAATTAAGTATTAGATTGAACGAAGATTGAAATGTGAACTTCAAATTCGACAAATAAAGAAAATCCAAGTAAAAGATAACGCATCCAATTTTTCGAAAAATTTGTTTGTTAATTTTAATGAAATCTGTCACACAATTATTTATGGAACCTCATGCATATTTCTTCTTTTTTCTTCTTAAATGCCAATCATTTGCTAACTTTCGATGAAGGAAACTTTTAACAGATGCATACAAGTAAACAGTTTACAATCGAGGATGCTGCAGTTAAATACAAATGAAGTTACCATATTTCATATTTTTGGAAACTTTATATTAAACTGACCTTTATTTGTAACTTAAATCATGACTGTTTTTGAATCAAATTGTTATGAAGTTTAAAAAAAAAAAGTAACGTTAATTTCAATAAAATCAACACCTCACTAATGCAAACGCTTTCATCATAATTGAACTCTAAGCATTGTTGCCAAATTTGTTTGCCGCAATCCCATAACAGTTTATATCTGTATGCACGACAAAAATGATTAATAATTTTACATACCAAAGTTTAAAAAATAGAGGATTCATCATTTGTAGTTTTTAGTGCTTTTGGAGCTGAGATTCGCAAAAGCATGGATTAGTGCAGTGTCTTTGAAAATGACTTGAAAGAGTGATAGCTTTATTAAATATTTACGAAAAACAAACTTCTGTTTAATATGATTAGGATGTATTAATGAATTTAACTAGGGCGAACGATGGATGAACAAAGCGGCGATGAAAATGATGATACAGACCTTGACCCTCGTATACAGGTTTGTTAAAGATTATAAGAATTTTAACTTTAGAGGTGGATGAATTATTCTATTAGGTCATTTAAAATAATGTATTATTCATTTTTTAAGAGACATTTAATTCGTTCCAGTATTTTACTAAATTTTCATTTCCTTTTTCGTTCTCACCTATAATGTATATTTTCCCACCACTTCATTTTTCTGAGGAAAACAAAGACTTTGCAATTATTGAATTTTACAATATTATAAAATTATTTTAGAATTATATCTAGTAAAATCTATTTTAAGAAAAAAAATATCCATTGACAAATTTGTTTTCTCAGTTAAGTGAGTAGCCCTTTAATTTTATGAACAGAGCATGAGGAACTATATAATAATGTATCCATTTAATAACTTTGAGAGATTGTTAAGTGTTTTCTGATTAATTGCTTTAAATTATAGTTTACAAGAAAATTAAAAAAAACATTTTTATGTGGATGAAACTAGATGAAACTAATTAACTTTTAATATTTCTCTCAAATGAATTATTTTGCAAAAGTTTTACATTTTTATAAAATTCTAACATAATACTATTTATTAAGTTTTTAAAGGTATTCTGAAAAAGAATCAAAAAATTCAACCAAGTTCTGTTAATTAGAGTATATTAATTTGATTAATGTAATTTCTGTGATGCAAAAAAAGGCTTAATAATTAATATTTTAAAATCAAAAACATTTTAAAAATTCTATTTTTATTTATGTGAATCATTTCAACATATATATAAAACTCATACTTAGGTTGCAAGATATGAAACATTTATTAATAAAAATGACTTATTTTCAGATCATCATTTTTAAATTCTTACCTTATTATATTCAGTTATGTTATTAGAATTCTGAGGCAATTAAAATCTTTTAAAAGAAATAATGCAAAAAAAAATCAGAAGTTGGAGTAAAATTAATTGCTGAAACAATACATGATTTGGCATGATTGCTTTTACATTATCATGCAGATTTCCTAATAATTACCTACTAGTTTGAAGAAAAAAGTCATCCTTATTTTATTGACTCATGATGAAGTTTTATTTATATCTGGGAACTCATTCATATATTTATTTTAACTATACTGTTCCATTTAGGAATATTTTTCTGGAATTAATCTTTTTACTTCATTATTACAGAATATTTTATAATGTTATAACAGTTGGATGTCATATCATTTTCTAATTAAAAATGATCTTTTATTGATGTTTGTAAGAGTTATTGGAAAAATATAGCCTGTTAAAAATAATACTTTATTCATTAGAAGTATTATTCTTATTACTTTAATCCCATTAGATTATTTTAACCATGGACCTAATTTGATTTTCAGATTGAACTGGAAAAACTTAATTCAGCAACAGATGAAATCAATTCACTTGAAGTGGAATTGGATGAGGCAAATACAACTTTCAGAATATTACTGAATGAATCAACAGAAAGATTGAAACAGCTGTCAAAGAAATTGGGAAGTTGTATTGAAAGAGCCAGACCATATTATGAGGCCTTAGAATTAGCTAAACAAGCTCAAATGGAGTGCCAAATAGCTGCCGTGCAGTATCAGAGAGCTAATGAGATTCACCGAGCCGCCAAGGAAACGGTTATAATTTTTTATTTTTATATCTATTTTTTTTTAACGGAATTTGATAATTTAATCTTCTTAATGCATTCGAAACTTTTAATACATTCCGATAATTTTGGCCTGTGTGAATTATTTTTAATATAATTTATTTTATTTAGAAATTCTGAATTTTTTTAAAGAGAATTTCCTATACGGTTATCTAGGGTCAATGTTATTTTTGTACAATAACTTATTCAAAAGATCAAATTTGTTTAATGCTGAAACCAAATATATATTTTTTGTCTGCACAAAATCGAAATCGGTTTAATAATATATTTGAATTTTTATCAATTTATACATGTACAAATGTTTTTAGGTTGCTTTAGCGGAACAGAGGTTTTTATCCAAACAACATGAATGGCAATTCGATAACGCTTGGCAGGAAATGTTAAACCATGCGACAATTAAAGTAATGGAGGCAGAAACTCAAAAATCTGAAAGTGGAATGGAGCACCAGAAGAGAGCATTGCTTTTTAGCGAAGCGGAGCAGAAGTTGCAGGCACTAGAATCAAAGCTTCGGCGAAGCATCAATAAATCAAGAATATATTTTGAGGAAAAAGAGGTGTGCCAGGATCAACTGGCAACCCAGAAGGAAAGAATCGAATATCTGCAAAAGCAAGTAGCGAACGTGAAAAATTCATATGCAATGTCATTAAAGGAACTAGAAAGAATCTCAGAAGAAATACACATAAAAAGAGGAAGCCTCGGCCGTGGACTTAGAGAACCTGGAGTGGGAGCCGAAAGTAACACCATTAACGAAATAGATTACGAAAAACTAAATAGATCTCTGAACATGCCACAGTATGAACACACTAAACCGGAGATTCTCGAAACGAAATACCCTCAAAATTTCATTCCAAAGAGAGAGTTCACCGATCATAATAATGGCAAATGCAGCATAAACAGGTACCTGCCAAATTTGGATGTTTTTAAGAACCAAAAAAATTCCTCAAGTTCAAATTATTCAGATTTGGATTACGAAATGGAACTCGATCGATGTGATCTTCAGAGTCTCGGTAGCATATCAATGGCGACAAGTTCCGCGCTAAGCGATGAGGACTGCATTGAAGACGACAGCGAGATGGAAGAACTGAAGCAAATGGCGACAAAATTAAACGATAAGACTGATGGAAGAAGTGATATAGCAGTAACAAATAATTATGATTCACTAGAAAAACGAACTAGTGAAATCTTAGGGCGCAAATCCTCAAACGATGCTTTCGAAAATGTACGAAGATTTTCGGAAAACTGGGAGAGACAAATGAGTGAAACAATAATTAAGCTAGGCACAATTTTAAGTATAAAACCTAAAGATACTGATTGTTGTTCAGAAAGCAAAGAGAAATATTAACTTAAATTGTGTTTTGCATGTATGACAGGGCACCTAATCACGAGTCTCCAACACTTGCTGTCATAAGTCAATAAAAAAAATTTATACAAGGAACATATTAGAGAATTTTTTTGCAGCCCTATGATTGATTATTGAAAGCATAATGATGATTATTCAATTAAATTGAATTTATATAAAATGAAATATATGAATTAAAAGGGGAAACCTTAAATACAGATAAACGGTTTACTTTATGCTTGTCAAACGGTATTTAATAACTTTTTAGAAAATAAAAAAGGTTGGAGATAAGATGTTATGCGAAACGAATATGATTTATATAATTTTAATATTTCATTATATACTAATTTCAAGTCAATGTAATTTTTTAACATTTAAAAAAGTTGCATTTCACCTTCATTGGTAATTGTTTCTGTGGAACAGAAGTATTTGAAAATTAACTTTATACTATTTAATTAGGGGACGCTGCAATATTGAAATTGTTTTTTGCCTTTAAAGCATGAATTAAGAGCTTAAAAGAAGCAAAGAAAACTTTGTGATAAAAATTTTTAAAGAGATCATGCACGGAATTCTATGAAGAGATGCATCCAATTCACTGTGGATGTTTTACATTATATTTTTAATGAAAGTATGGTAGTTAAAATGAAGATTAGATGATATTGACGGTTGAAGAACTAATAAAAAAATCTCAATTTGAACTATTGAAATGGAACAATTTGTAATCTTTGCAAAACGGTGACTGACAAAATCAATCTCGCAATTGAATTTAATAAACGTATCGTAAGTTTGATTTAAATACTCGGTATTTAATTCGTCTGCATCAGTTCTATTAGATTCTTTATCAGCTTTATTATTGTAATAATATTAAAAATAATTGTAACGCTCTCGGTCGATTGGCCTTATTAAAATAAAGGCCTTTGAAGTACCTTAATAGTATTTCACACAATGAATAAATCAATTGTTTCAATATTTTTTGTTCAACTATCTTCATTATAAGTGTATATCCAAGCCTCAATGAATCTCTTGATAAATGATTTATTTCCAATCATTTTCTCAAATATTAATTTCGAAGATGTATTTATTAAATGAGACCAATTTGGATTTATTGATAAGTAAAGCATTAAAAATCTGCAATCGTTAAATTTGAAAAAAAGGAAAAAAACGAACATTTTATAGAAGGCTTATTCAAAGATATTGACAGTGCATTTTGTTCTGAAAATGTTTTCCTTAGAAAATGAAATTTTTAAAAATTTCAAAGCTTTGCTATCATTTAGTTTTAATCAAAAGCATCAACTTGGAATTTAACATTGGATATTGGAATAACATGCAAGGAATTGAGGATTTATAAGAGTTAAAATATATAAAGGCTCTAAAAATATCAATTTAGGCTGATTGCAAGGGAATTTGTTGTAATTTTATGGATGACTTTTAATTGTGTCGCTATCATCTAAAATGCTCATTCATATTTAGTGAATGTTGATGGAGTAATCCTTGCCCGTAGTTGAAACTCTGAAAAGACCCCTCAAAAAATAGTGCATTTCGGTAATGGATCGCTTCGTATAAGTTAAAAATAGGAAGAAAAAAAATTTAAAAAAAAAAGCAGGCAATTCGTTACGAAGGGCACTCTACCATAATAATCGGGACCTTTAATTCAAACGCTTGTGGGATGCACCAAGTTATGTCTTGCCATACTAATTCATACAATTTAAAATAATTAATTAAAATTTAACTTTTTAAGCATAAAAGAAGCGTATTTAAAGTAAAATAATATTTATTACAAAAAAATAAAATGAAATTAACCTAAAATAACCTTGTTTGAAAAGTTGGTTATTGAAATTTGGAAACATTTAATACCAATTTTAATAAATGTTGAGTGAAGTAAATGTGATTCATTTAAAACTTCATATGTTGTTTCACTTTTGAATAAAGTTTGCTTTTTAAAACAAAGAGAATTATTTTAAAAATAATTGGCTATTAAAATGGTGAATTTTCACTGAATTTTTATATTTTTAATAAATTATTTAAGTTTGTTTTACAACATGAAAAAATGAAAGGCTGAAGAATGAAACTGAGCAATATTATTGCTAAATTAAATGTCTTATTTAGGTGCCAAGTTACATTTGTCCACATTGTGAAATAGTAACTGGTATTTTTGGCTTATTATTTGGTCCAGTAGGTACATTTTCAATTTTTCTCATTACTAAGAGCCCATCTATTACACGACCAAAAACAACATGTTTTCCATCCAAAAAATTGCATTTTGCACATGTAATAAAAAACTGGCAACCATTTGTATCTTTCCCACTATTGGCCATTGATAGAAGACCTGGTGAGTCATGTTTTATTGTAAAATTTTCATCAGCAAACGATCCTCCTCCATAAATACTCATCAATCCAGTTCCATCACCCTAAATTCACAAATTACATTATTCAATAATAACCATAAGGTATTAAAATATAATCATTTAAAAATTTATATTTTTTTTACGTTAACAAAATCTCCTCCTTGAATCATGAAGTCTTTAATAACTCTATGAAAACTTGCTCCTTTATAGCCAATCGGAACCCCATCTTTCCTATATTCCCCCGTGCAGAATTCTCTAAAATTTTCACTCGTTTTCGGCACTATATCAGCATACAATTCCATTATCATTCTTCCTATTTCCTAAAAAGGAAAACTATTGTTATGCGAGAAAGCTTTTTTCCTGGGTTTAACTTGTTATACACATAAATAGCCGCAATTTCTGAGTGATTACCGTAGTTCCAACACTGACGTCGAAAAACACGACCGGATTGTTTGGATTTCGCAGCTGTGATTGAATTTGATTCCATGTTGGCATTTTTACCTTTTTTATCTTCTTTATTTGAATTTCATTCCCGGCAATTTACCTAGCATACAAAAATTGCACACAAAACATCATAACCAGTGTTGCCAAGTTTAAGGAGTCTCCACAGAATGAACATGCATGAATATTATCTCCATGTTCCACTCATGCATGAATATTATATCCATGTATGTCTCCATGATAAGAACGTGCATGAGTATTATTATTATTATGAAATGGATTGTATAGGTATGAGCCTGTAGCTGAATACGTCGAGTTAAATATAACAAATGGCTTATGTGCCGTGAGAAATGATTTGAAAAAGAAAACTTCATTAAACTCATTCAATAATTTTTTATTATAATTTTATGCCTAAAAATATCTACTACTATGTCGTTTGGGAAGGATTCAGTGAATATTCGACAGGTAACCGAAAGCATTTAGAGTTTTTTGATCAGTTAATAATGTCAACTTATTTCTATCATCTATAATTTTATTCGTTTTTATTTATAAATTAAAATGATATTTAAAATTATAATTAAACTGATATGTTAAATTATTATTTTAAATGTATAACAAAATTAATTTCACCTGAAACAAGAAATATTTAGAATTCCAGTTGTAATTTGACATAAGAATGATCATATGAAAGGAAATCAGCTAATAGCAAAATATATAGTAAGTTATGAGTTTAATTATTTAAATAACTAATGTTATTCCTAATGCTTAATTATTTACTATAAATTTTTTTTATGCATACATATCTATACTATTTAATATTAAAAAATTTTAATATTGGATTGAAAGGCTTATAATTGATATAACTTTAATTTTCTCATACAGTTTAGTATAATGAAAAGTGAAAAAAAATTTCCTAATAAATTTTATATGTTTTACGTGCCAATTTCTTTCATTATGTGAACAGTAAACTAAAAAACATTAAGTTTTGTTTTTTTGATTGTTACTTCAAATTGTTTCTTTTGATTTGAACTTGTTGATCTATTTAAATAATTTTTTTACTTTAAAGGTACAATCAACAAATGATGCCAGTATCATTTCAAAATGCTCAATGGCAAAAAAGAATTATATCAAAGACAATTTTGTTAAGTATTTTGTGGAAAAAGAAAAACCAAGAGCTTCACTTATACATTTAGGATATTATACCAGAGCAGTTATTTTTACAAAAATTTTAAACCATATTATAAAATATTTGCATATTAAAAAATTATTGAAGGTATCTTTACTTCTTGCTTTAAAAAAAAATTTAATTATTATTTTTGATTTGGCTTTATACTGAATATGTTTAAAATTTTATGCTGCATTAAATATAAGTATCAAATATAATGACTTAATATAATTTTACATCACAACAATAGTTAATTGTCATTCAGTTAGTTTCCTTAATGAATTTTCTAATAATATGTAATTAATAGTAATGGAATGAAGAACAATCTTTCAGTCTTAGTTTCAGATTGTTTCTTGTGGATGTGGATTTGATACAACTTACTGGAGGCTTACTGAGGAAAATTTGCTTGATTCAAACTCAGTTTTTGTTGAAATTGATTATGCCACTGTAATTAACAGAAAAATATCTCTAATTGTGCAGTCAGAAGAATTGAAATCAGTTTTAAATATCTCAAAACTAAATGAAGATGAATGCATTAAAAAATTAAATTTTAATTATTTTTTGTTATGTGCTGATTTAAGTAATTTGGATATTGTGGAAAACCTTCTAAGAAATATTGGCATTGATTTCAACATTCCTACTTTGTTTTTATCTGAATGTGTAATTACCTACATGAAAGAAGAAGAGTAAGTCTAATTTTTTTAATATTGTGAACTCAAAAATATAAATTTTTTTTTTAATAAAAAATATATATTATTCATATTATTATTACTATTCTTCATATTTCTCAGTTCCAATAATCTCATCAAATGGATTTCTGATAAATTTAAAAATGGTGCATTTATCAACTATGAACAAATTCATCCAGAAGATGGTTTTGGGAAAGTGATGTTGCAACATTTTAATAAACTCCAATCAAAACTGCATTCAGTTGCAACCTATCCAAACTGCCAATCTCACAAGGAAAGATACCAGTCACTTGTAGGTAAATGGACAATATGTCTATAAATAAAATTTATTAGACCTTCATATGAGGATATAGAAATTATGAAACATATATGCATAATTTAATATAAACATTTTTCAAGTTTTTATTAAATAGAAAATTTTATGTTAAATTCAAGAATTAATTAATAAAAAAGTACAAAATAAATTTTTCTATATTTTAGGGATTTAAAAAATCTTTGGTTTATTCAGAATGGGACTTTTACATATTCCTGACATCAATTGAGGAGAGAAACTTTGCATTAACTTTGGAACAGTTTGATGAATTTGAAGAACTTCACTTGAAATGTGTTCATTATGTTGTTGCCATTACTACAAATAATAATGCTTTTTTATCATGGTCAGATCAGTTAAACTTAAGCAGGTCTCTGATTTCAAATGGTAATTAAATCCAATGTGTTATTTCATTTAGTTTTATATAAAGAATTTTGATCTTTAGTCATCCTTTTAAATCCATGAATTTTTACTAAATGATAAAAAAATAAGTATTCTATATATTTGAAATAATTTGATAAACATTGTTTCTTTTCATTTATTTCATTTAACCTTGCATGTGAGTATCTTAAATTTTCTCTTGGAATTCAACGTTATAAATTTAATTAAATTGTAAGAAAAATTATTCTAGATTTTGAGAAAGATATTAGAGAATATTTTGACTGTGAAGAATGTGATAAAAGTATTAAATCATATGGTCACACATCTTGTCATATAAATTATGAAACTATATTAGTTTTTGGTGGTTTTACTCTTGAAGGAAGATCAAAAAAAATTTTAAAGGTTACTAGTGAAAAAGTCGAAGAAATTCACATTTCAAGTAAGCTATATAATACTTATTAAACATTTTTTTAAAATTACAGATATTTTAAAATTTTTGTTTTTATTGCCTTCATTTGGCTTATATGAAAAAAACATTTTTTAAATATTAATATTTTAAGAACAACTTTCAGATTCACAAAATTACATTTTTGATTCGATTCACGGCAGTGCAATTTCATTTCAATGGAATGATAGAAATTATATTGGACTGTATGGAGGAAGAACCAATCCTAAAAACATCTGTAATAATGGCAAATTTCTCTTAATGGAATACTGCAAAGAGGAACTAAGTATAAAACTTTCCACTTTGGATAATTCTGGTCCAGTTCCTAGATATCGGCACTCGATGGTTTGTCATATCTACGACCAAATGTTTATATCATTTTGGATTTTTGGTGGAAGAACAGATGATTTAGAAGTATATCTTCTTTTGTATAAGAAAATTATTGCAGATATGAATATAAAAATATATTAAGCATGTAAAACTAAAATGTCTTTTGAAATAATCGATACTGATATTTTAAACTTTTCTTCCTAGAAAGGACTAGATGACTTATGGCAACTTATAATACATGAAAAAGAAGATAATTGTTTTTCATATAAATGGGAATTGATAAAGCCAAAAAGCATATCGCCTTGCGGAAGAATGTCTCATAGCGGTGTAGTATGTAGCAAGAATAATGTCATGTATATAACCTGCGGAATCGATACTAAAAATTATTCTGTTTTAAATGATATATGGTGAGTTAAAGTTAGACACATTTACTTAATTTCAAACACGATTTTTAAAAAAGAAAAATATTTCCTTTTTACACGAATTGTTTTTTTTTTTTTTAGCGATCGATCTGTATATTAAGCAAAACAATTCATTATCTTTTCTTAAGTTAGCATTTACATAAAATGTTTTTATTTACAGAAAAATAAATTAAAAGTGTCTGTAACACTCGTTATGTCTTATTTTCATAAAATGATTAGCCAAAATACATGATCAAAGGTCATAAAAAATAAATAATAATAATAATAATAATAAAAAATTATTTATTAAACATATTAAGTAATATTGTTGATTTTCCATATTTCACTATGTAATATAAGTACATAAATTCTTTAACGTCAAAATTTAGTTTTTAATTATGGGCACTTAACAAAAATTACTCATGTTTAAAAAACATTGAGTATGTAAAATTAAATTTATAATGTGGAAATTTCAAAATATTTCAGGAAATGGTCATTTGCTTTGGAGATTTGGGAACTGTTAGTACCGAAATACGGAAATTTAATTCCCAGATATGGTCACACATCTCATATTTCAAAGAATATTCTGTACCTTATTGGAGGAGTGAATACATTTGCTGGAAAACAGCCTGGGGTTGCTGTGATTAATTTGGATACTTTGCATTTGGTTGAGTATACACTTCAGGTTTGTTAAATTGAACATTGTTGTCTACATTATAATATTAAAATTTCTTGTTTTCAATACTTCAAAATGAGTTGTTTATATTGAAAAATCTTTGTCATCATTATGATTTAAGCAATATGATGAGAATATAATTTATTTAAGTATTATATATATGTTTATTGTTTGAATATATTTTATTATCTCAATTACACAAAATTTAAAATATTAGACTTATAATTTAAATAATTTGATTTTCAGCCTCATAGAGTTGTACCACTTTTATTGTTTAACCACACCAGCTTGTTAATTGATGAAGATAAGGATGATGATGCAGTACTCATTTTAGGAGGCGGAGGAAATTGTTTTTCGTTTGGCACATATTTCAATGAAAAAATGCACAAGTTATGGTTGAAACAATTTAGGAATTTTCAATAATAATTTGTAATTGACTAGAGAAAAAACGTTTACATAAACAATGTATTTCATATTTTATCTCTTTCCTCTGATATAATGACAAGGCAGTCAGCTGAGAAAAAAATCTTACCTGAATAATTCTATAACACTGAAGTATAGGATGAAAATATTTTCATTTCCAAATATTGCCAAAATGAATGCTTTTGATTTTTGATTTGAATTATTGATTATCATTTAGAATTCTGAAAAACGATCCATTGATAGATGTAGAAAATAATCTTTTTATTTTTTAAAATTTTAATATTAGCAAATTTAATTTATTGTGTCCTTGCTATATTGCAGGTAGGACTTGACAAATCGACTTTTTCTTTTGATGAGATAGGCACAAAAAATCCACATCTCTAGTATTCTGCATACTTGAAATATCTTTTAATTTTTAACAGAAGCATGGATGTAGCATGATCTTGATGAATTTTGCTTAAATAAGTATCGAATTTAATACAATCATAAAGCAAATGTTATTTGAAAACGAACAATTTTGTTGTTAAATTTGTGCTTCATTTACGATTAGTTTAAAAGATAAATAATTGAAATTTCTTGTTATTCAGGAATGTAGCTATACGTTATATTCTCATTTAAGAATGTTAACATTTTGTTACATCTACTTTGAATCATTTTAGCCTTTGAACAAATAAAAATAAAAGGCTCACAGAATTTGAAGTCGGGTTGTTTTATTCATATAATTTAGGTGGTCATTATTGATGAAAAAATATTTAAAAAGTTTACGGCTACTTTCGGAAATTTAAATCCATATTTCTTTTAAAAACATCATAAAATTTCTATTTTCAACATGCGCTATAAACGTGATTTCGCTTCGAAGTTCGGGCTTCTTATTGTACAGTGGAAGCAGCAACACGGAATTGAAACATTTTCGGCTGCTTTATAATGTTTTTTTTTCATCATTTTGAGCCAAACGTGAATGTTATATTTCGATTTTAACACATAGTTTCTTTGTACAAAAATAAAATAAATCGAGATTTGCCATCGTTTTCATTTTCCAAAATAAGTAGGGTTTTGGAAGCGTTTAATTTTGACTGAAGTTTTTATTTGCTTTATTTTGAAATAATTTCTAACCTAGATTATCAGTTGTTTTTCCTCTAAGACAAGGTACATCTTCCAGGTCAAATGGGTAGAAATAGGGAAAGTTTAAAATCGTAATTGTCAATAGAATTATTTAAATTTTACTTTTTACGTTTTAGATTCAGGATAGTTCTTATGTCGTGATATCGGTCGGGGTATCACGTCTGATGGATAGAGATCAAACTGACAACTCAGGCGATATTTGTAGGGTTCTCGGTAAAATGTCATCCCAAGAGGTAGCAATTGAAGTTCAGGGATCAGTTAGAGAAGATTTGGTAAAAGTTTATTTTTTTTGCATAAAAAAAATGAATGTATTTAAAAAATAACTGATGGTTTGCTTGCTGCATATTGTAGAGAAGTGATGTCAGTTTTCAAACGTAGAATTTTATTTTTTATTATTTTTAGAAATTTATTTTGTTAATATAACCTTTTGATTTCATAAAAAAGAAATTAATAATCGCTTGCATTAAAGTTGTGTTTGAATGATAATGATTTAATTATGTAAAATTTATCAACCTTATTCAAGAAAAATAGAAGTTTCAAAAAGAAATTTCAACAGTATTTATTATTAGCAGTAAAAGTTATTAACAGCAGAGCTACAGCCAGATAAACAATGTATTATATCATAGATATCATATTTCAAATTATCCATAACATATCACTGAATACTAGCATTTATTTTTAAGCTCGTTTTTGAATTTTCATGAGTAATATTCATTTTTTCTAATTGCTCTAAAATTTTCTAAGTGAAAAACATTATTTATTTATTATTACATAATCATTTATTGCTCACAATAGATTACTCTTATTATGTAATCCTAAAAGCCTAGAATGTTATTAATTTAATTTAATAATTTATTTTTAAACTTCAAGTTATGTTACATTGGTTTTTGTAAGGAAAATATTTTACAAAAATTATAATTAAGCATATATTTTATTTATGAACTGTCTAAAAATGATGTTATTATTCATTTTCCAGCAATTTTATTGTATTGGAAAATTTATGGAATTAGCCATTCCTCATATTCATTGTAATACCCAATAACACCTGATATATAGTTTAAATAATGAGACACTATTCATTTTCCTTAGAATTTTCAAAATTAGGAAAAATAAACAATTTAGTTTGTATCTTAAAAGTTTTATTGGACAACTACCTTTATTCATCTGATATTATTTGTTTAAAATGTTTTCAAATATAATTAATAGTAGTTGGTCAAAATAAACAGTGACATGAAAATTTTAATATAAAGTTAAACTCATGTATATAGTGAATAAAAATGAATCTTTGATAAAGACTAATGCCTGTATATTTGCAACTAAATAATATTAAAATCAAAAGATACATTATTTAAGTTATACATTTTAAAAAAATTATGAATTTTGTTATAATGTCAGAAACAGCAAAAAACATTAAATTAAAATTGAATACTGTGATGAAAAATAAAAATAAAAATTTAGTTAATAAGCTTTCTGAGATTTACTCAATAAATATATCTTATTGTTTTCATTTAATATTTTTTTATATTATTTGCCATTAAACAAATCATTTTTAATGTTTTAATTTAATTGATAGATTGCATATTTCTGGAGCGTATGACTTAAAAAAAAGTATATTAATTTTTTTATTAGAATTTGCATATATCATGAATATTTAATGAAATTTGAAGTTAAAGATCAAATCAGTTTATTAGAAATCTCAATTGCTAATAACTGGTTTTCTAAAATCATCATACTTAAAAACTTTTACATTTTTATTTACCATAAAATGATTGTCACAATATACTTCATTAATAAGTTGCCTTTATTTTCAAGGTCTGATATTTTTTTGCAAATTAAGTTATACAAATTAAAGATTAAAATATTATTCATATAATGTTAATTTAATTACATTTATTTTAATTAAAATTAATGTAAATTTATTAGCAATTTTCGTTTGTTTTACAGATTAAAACAGCAGTGAATTTTTTGAATAACCCTGCAGTGAGAAGGACACCTACCATCAAAAAAGAAATATTCTTGAAAAATAAAGGATTAACTGATGAAGAAATTAAAGTAGCATTTGAAAGAAGCAATAATGAATCAAATGTAGTTTCTTATAACCACGAAGATCATTTGTCTTATCCAATACAAAATTTAGTTGCACCAATTTCTTGGTTTCAGAAGCTTAGGGATATATTAAATACAATTGCTCTCATATTTGGAGCTAGTTATGGGTTGTATTATCTGTATAAAGTAAGTTTAATTTTCTTTATATATAAGTTATACTTAAGATGTTTTTAATAAATTATACACAGGCCATCAAATTTAGTCATACAATGTATTTTAAGGTCGTATGTTAATTTTGTTAAGGTGTAAATTAAAAAAACACCGTAATTTATAATTCTAGTTGATATTTTCGATTTTATAATTTATTCCAAATTTACCTTGATTGATTTTTAAAATTTTTCTTGTTTTAGAGATTTTTAGAAGCGCTTTTTTTTGGCAAGCCAAAGAAGCCAAAATCCATTGAGAGTTCAATAAACGATATCAATGAAACTGTACAAAAATCTATTCATGATTTAAAAACAGATGTTAAGCAAGTTCATATTGAACTTGAAAAAGTAGTATCTTTACAGAATCAGCAAGAGAATTATATTAAAGACATTTGCTCATTGAAATCGGAAGTAGCAACTGTAAAAGGCATTCTACTTAGTAGGTAAGAACCTCCTTGAATAATAAAAAATAAAAGGCCATCATTGTTATCAGAAAGTTCTAATACATAATGAGCCGTTTTTCATTATTAGATTAATTTTCTTATTTTTACATTAAACCTCTATGTCTAGGAAACTATCATTAACATAAGTGTTTAAAATAAATTACATTAAAATTTATTTGACATGCAGTGGATTTGCATTAAACAAATTTAATATAACTTTTTGTGAAAAAATTCGTCTTATAGTTTTTTGATAAGTTTTTTTTTTTAAAATATGAAAGAATAAAAAATGTGGCTTTTATCAATTTATTTCTTAATTCGAGATTTTGATTAATTTAAATTTTGATTTGATTCACAGAGAAAATCGTTTTATGTTTATATAGTAATTATATTACATATAATTTTTTTAGACATCAGTTTCCATCTGTAAGTTTATCAACAACTTCGATCCCTGCTTGGCAGTTAACAGGTTCCAGTCATAAAGATGACAAAGAGATTCTTGAAAATGAAGAAGTGGAACATAACAGTGGATCTAGTGAAACTGAAATTGTACCAAATTCTAATCGTAATGGAGGGAGTCAAGGAAGTGACAGTTCTTTAGAAATGATTAAAGAAGTTGAAGGTTAAAATATTTTAAGAATGATTTTATATTTTTTTAAAAAAAATTCTTTTCATGAGGGCGGAAAATTTTAAAAATTATGGTAAAATTTGTTATAGCCATTTATACCAATTGTAATTCAAGAAATATTAACGAAACAGGAAAGAAACATTTATGATATAATTAATTATATATTATTGAAAGGAAGTGAAAAAAATCAGGACCTACGTATTATTTGCTCCTTACATTACTGGAAAGATCACGCACCATTTTATGATTCATTTGTTAAAAAATGCTACTAGTGAATGACTTTTCTTTTTACATTTTTCTTTACACATTGTACAATGATTGATATCAAATAATTTTTTAAATTTTCATTATAAATCAATTATTTATACTGAAATATATTTGAATCCCAATTACTATAAGTATTTACAGTATAAATGATATAGTATTCGAACTATAACATTTAGGTTATGGAAACAAAAATAAATTTAGTATTTTTTTTTCTCATTCTTTTTCTATTGCTAACTCAAATTCCTAATCTTTTAATTAAAGATTTAAAGAAAAAGATTTTTAAAGACAATTGATATTCATTCATCGCCTAAACCGAAGTTGTTAAGAAACTTAACTAAATTTGAATTACAGTTTTAAAGTGGTCGTTCATGGTGGTTTATTGATTCATCTAATGATTCGTATTAATGTTCGCTCTTTAGTTACCAATGCGAAAAAACTGGTCTTCATGATTGAAGACCAGTTTTTTGATGAAGATTCATCTGAAAAGAAGATTTAATCTTTCGACGAGGTATAAACTCGTAGGCTTAATATAGCCTATCTTTCTATTAGAAAGGCTCAAAGCTTATTCTAAATGCAAATTAGAAAATCTACCCACCATGAAGAGAGCCTTATCTTTGATTTAAAAAATCAAAATTTTTAATTCTTACTTTTTCTTGAGAATTCTCCAAAGGATTCGTTTTATTTTTATTTGGAAGTATAAAAATGTTTGTAAACAATTTTTGTATTTCAAAAAATATCTGAAATCTACTTTAATGTGCTGTATGAGAATTTTAAATTAAATTTGCTTTAAAACTATTAAGGAAAGAGCGAGGTTATAAATTATATTGTAAAAAAGAAGTAAGTGTCAGATTTTTTATTAATAGTGAAATTTCTATTTTTCGTCTTCGTTAATTTTTTTGTTATCTTTTTTAATTTTTACCAGTTTTAAATGTTTTGAAATCTGTGAATATACTTTCATTTTCAATAAAACTGAACAATATTTTAACAACCATTTTTTCCTCATGAGAAGTATACTTACCAAAACGGTTAGTTAAATTTATTATTACATCTTATTCTTATTAATATCTGAAGTTTAGATCTCCCCATTTTTAAAATATTTAAGAATATAAGGTCTGATATGAATGCAGAAATCATCAGTAATTTATTAAAAACGAAATAATTTTTTGACTAAAAGTTTAAAGTAAAATACAACAAGTACCATTTGCATTTTCTGATTATTTCATTTGTCTATTCTAAAAAAAAGAATTTTATTGAATTATATTCTCCGATTTCGTATATGTAGTTGATTTTAATTTAATTAGGAAATACATAAATCAAATTATAAGCCTGTTTAATTAAAACTCATTGAATTTTAGATATATATATATAATATCAATATTAGAAAATTGGATATGTTTTCGATGCAATTTTGATCTTTTTCATTAGAAAAAAAATTTTTATGATTTTGCTTTATAATTCTCGCCTAAAAAAACAATTTAATTATTTTAATGTCCTATAATTCTGCAATATGCTCTGTGTTAATATATTTAAAAGCCTTGAATTGAATTTATAAATTTTTATCTGCCAAACATTTAGTAAATGTTCATTTTAATTCTATTTTAAATATATTTTGTTAGTTTTAAAAATAAAATAAAATTTAAAAACTTGGGAGTAGTTACTAATTTAAAATTAATACGTATGAAAGCTAATGATATTCTTTTTAAAAAACTGAAAATTAAAAAAAAATTCTTTATGAATTAAAAGAAAATCTATATGATTAAAGAAAAAGGAAAAAAATTTAGAGTAGTAAGAAAATTTGTAAAAATTTGGCAACCATGAAAATCCTTTTTATATATCTTTTGTAAAATAAATTGTGCAATCAAGTAATTTATTATTTAAACAAAATATATTAACAATTAAAATGTACGTGATTTTGAACGCTTTATTGATTGTTTCAGTTTTATTAATAAAGCAATTCAATAAGATTGAATTTTGCCTTTCAATATATATAATTTCGCTGACACACTTATGAGGCATCTTACCTTCAATAAAAAAAAAGGCAAAACTTATAAAAATTGCATAAAAACCATATAACATAATTATAAATAATTATAATCATGATCGATAGCATTACCAAATTAATTTCAAAAATAATAATTACTTTCTTTTTGCCTTGTAGAATTTTGATTAAATATTAAAGTGCGCTTTCTAAAAGTGCTGCTACTTATGTGGAAGCTCCAGACTTCATTAAGGTTTGGTATGTAACCAATATAATTTCTCCAAAGAGAAGGAATCGTTTTCGAATTTTAACATAAGCTTATAAAAGAAGTGATTTTCCCCATTTGCTTAATCAGCATCAAATTTTAACAGAGCAAAAACTCTGAAATCTTCACTCGTTTCGTATTTTATAATTACAAATATTAAATATAATTGTATATTGCTAATGAAGAATTCCATTGCTTAATTGCAGATATGATATTGATGGTAATACATCGAAATTTTTTGTGTGAAGCAAAATTTTTGTCTTATGTTCATAATAATTTTCCAAACAAATACATTAAATTTATTCTGACGTGAATGTTTGACTTTTTTTTCTTAAAATTATTTTATATTTAATAAAATTGAAAAGCCGAAGAAGACCACTATTCTCCTTTATGAAATTTTCTTTCCCACTTTCAAGTTAATTTATTACAGAAAATGTATGTAAAAATAATCTTTGCTCATAATCAAAAAATATCAGATATAATTTTTTTCTTAATTATACTTAAAAAACTACTTTTCATTAAAAATATTTCTTTTTATTCATCAAATAAACTTCTTAATTATTAATTATTTCTTTTCCAGATATTATGGATGAAATAAAGAAATGATAGAGTGTATAGAAGGAGATGGGAGAAGTAAAAAGGTTTTCAAAAATTATTAAGAAAACCTGTCCCTCGTCCCTAATGTATTAATATTTTAAAACATAGTAGAGTTCTTTTTTTATATTCATTAAAAAGCATTTAATAAAAAAATTAATTTTTTGCTTTTTAAATGCAACAAATATGCGCATATACTGAATGCTGAATAAAATATAGCGAATTTTTTAATTTATTTATATAATTCTGTTTTATTTCTGTTTTGGACTTATATTAATGAATTGACAAAAATATAAATTTTTAATATCTGTTTTAGCTATATTTTTTCAGTTCTAATTATAGTTTTTTGAATTCATTAACTGCAGTTCATTATAATTTCTGCATATTTTATTCTTTATGTATCTTATATGATGATCTACACAATTATTTTTAACTTGTTTTTTAAATTTTCTGCATAATTTTTAAATGCCATGCTATTATTCGGACTTTATGCATTAAACTCTTTGAATAATTAATTCATGTGAGAGTCTATTGAGTGCAATATATCAATGTTGTGAGTTTTCGTTTTTTTCAAGCATCTAACTATATTCAAAATGTATCACTTTATAACGAAATGAAAGCAAATCTCGTCCAGCCAGAAATTTCATTATGAATCTTCGTAATGTTGAAGTATGATCTTAGATTACTTGAATTCATCAAAACATTTTCAGTTGTAAAATAATTATTCACTAAAAGCAAATTTTTCTGAATAATTTATGTAATATTATATTCAAAAATTAAATTTTTCTCTTCACCGATTCTTTCTCCATGTTGAGAATAAGATTTGAAAAAAAAATCATTCCGGAAGTGCAATATAGTTTTCCGTGATGAAGCACGGTGCAAATTTAAAAAAAAAAAAAAATGTTTCCCTTCATTTTCCCGGCAGCTTAAAAGTTGGCCGCATTGCCGAAAGAGCACATAACCGAAAAAAAGGGAAATGCACAACTCATTAAAGTTTCAAATGAAAATAATCAGAATTCGTTAAATGAACATAAATATCGGTAATGAGGCGAATTAGATAAAATTTTTTCTGAGCTCCATCTTTTTTAATCGGAAAACAGAAAAGGAAGAAGGAGGTAAGGGGATGAAAAAAAAGGAGTAACATCCGAAACCGTTTCGCTTTCGTGACCTTGACTCCAAATAACCGACTTTTTTACGTATCACGTACTGTAATTCAACCGATTAACTCTTTCTCATTCGTTTTGAATGCGAAATTCAATTTTTATAGCGCGAGTGGGATTTCAACTTCTCAAGCATCTGTTTTTCCAGTAAAAATATTTGTAATAGTGCAAAAAAAACTTGAAAACGAGTGAAATTACCTGCGGAAAGTGCAAGACGGTGTCAGGGGACATTAAAAATAAATAAGCCAGTGACGTAATTTTATTTAATTTTTTTGTAATAATTCAGATATAAAAAGACAAAAACGGAAAATATTTATGCTTTAGAATTTCGTTTTGTTTATGCGTGGGGGGAATTGGCGGAGAACGTTAACTGTGAGAAAGAGACAGACGATGACCAATGATTGCAACTGAGCCAAGCATCGCTCTTAGTTCCTCGTGGGATCTTGCACGGTGAAGTGAGTGCGGGACAACTGTCGCAATTTTGATAATTTACATTGATTCTTTTTTCTGTTTTCTGGCGGGATTCGTAAAGTTTCAAGATTGTTCAGGGTTGGAATTTATGAATAATTAGCGAGTAAAAAAGGTTTGTGATTTTATTTCATATTTTTCTTATTAGAAAAAATATTTTTATGCATCTCAAAATGATATTGTTATCATTTCACGCTGATTATATTGTAATGTTTTTTAAAGGTGAACAAAACATTATTTTTTTTTCCTTTTTAACATTCTAATTTTAAATTCAGTGCGGTGATCTGACTTTCGGATTATTGTTTATGCATGAAATTCAGGACAGTACAAATAAGTTTCTCTGATAATCATTCTTAGACATATTGTAAAGGATAAACATAAAAATGAATGAAAGTCGATGCAATTTTCACACATAAAATTTTTCTTATAAAAGAAATAATATCTCGAAATATTATTTATTTATTTACATAAAAATAAATTTGATCTTAAGCGCCTCATTGTTGCTTTCGTTTGTGCTTAAGGCTTGAATTATCTGATCGAGATCCGATTTAAAGTTACTAACTTGATTTTTCAATTTTGCATTCAAAATTGTATTTTTTTTAAACGTTTTTTCTAAAACCTCTGTCTGTATAATGGAAATATCCTTGACGGTAGTAATTTTTTTGCTGTTTCGGCAAAAACCCTTGTTACAATATAAGCTTTTTTAAACTCTTCTTCGATGTTTATAATTGTAGATTGCGTTTTTTCAATGCAATAATTTTGGGTAAAAGCGTAGAAAAGATTATTTTTAAAGGTCAGTGTTATTTATATATTGCACTTTGTTGTTTTATTGACTTTTTTAAATATTTCTTGAATTTGGCAAGTATTAAAAACGGAACTGGCGATATGATTTATTAATTTTATATTCTTTTTTTAAAACTTACAACAATATTTATTTAGATTTTTTTTATTTATTTTATTTTCGAGCTTTGAATATAGCCTTACTCGAAGATCAATTATTTTTTGATTATCATTATACGGAGTACAGCCAGTAATATTTTGTAATAGAATTAGATTCTGCCATTCATGATTTTACATGAAATATTATAATTTTCATATTTATACGAAAACACAAGTTTGCTCTCATATTATTATATGTATATATATTATATTAATCTGTTTCCGAATGAAATAAAAAATTATTCTTGTGAAATATTAGAGCCGATAATAGAACCTGCTTATTAAGTGAATTTAATAATTAATAAATCAGCGAATATGGTTTTAAGGTGTAGCTGTTAATGGTTTATGATGTTATATATTTAAAAAATAAATACAGAAAATACATATAACAAATATATTTTAGCATATTCAATGATAATTCTATTTAACTAAGGTCTTCAGAAAGGAATATGAAGATCTATTCATGTGAAAGGATTATTTTTCTTTGATTTTGTTTTATTAGATTTATTCCTACTATTTTCACTTTTGTTAAATTTTTTTCGGTTTGAACGTTTTTTTTTAATCAAAACCCTAGTTAATTTTAACATTTTCACATTGTTTAGATTATGTGGCAATCAACGAAAGCAATCAACCTATAATTATAGGATTATTTTTTTTATAATTTTCAATATAATTCATTGTAAACATAATCCGGTTCATAAATATTTCAATATTGAAAAATGTTTCGCAAAAAAAATCTTTTTATAGAGTCATCAAGATTTTTATGAATGGATTAAAGGTGTTTTAGTGTGTTTAACATTTGCTTTTGCTAAGATTCATATACCAAAATAAAATATTAGAGTCAATCGGTTTGTAATGTTTTCGCTTGATGCTTAATTAGTTATCAGTAAAGGGTGATTAAATAACTTTGTTTAATTTAGTTATGATTGTTTATCTTAAATATTACAAGCTGGAGAACGTGTTAAATTAAAAAATTGTTTTTTTTTTAATGAAAAATAATTTATTTTAAAGAAAATAGAAGAAAAAAAGATATATATAATATAATTAAAAAGTTCACATAAGAAAGGTTCTCTTTATATATTTATTACAAAATAATATGAATCGAATTATGTAATTTAAACTGCAAAAATCATTGTAATGAATAAATTAGATTTAGGATTATTGAAATTGGGAATGAACTGGTGTTCATTCAATGAAATATATAATAAATGATGATTAAAGATAAAAAAACTTAACTACTCATTATATTATTTAATATGTAAATTACACTAATTTGTTTCGGGCTATTTCCGTATAAATGAAATGAGTAAATACAACAGTACTTGTTGAGACATGTTTGAGAATGTTGTACTACACTTATGATTAATAATCGATAAAGAAATTCCGATATATTGTTGAGGCCTAAATCATAATATTGAAGTATTTTAAAATTTTTTTCTATTTTTAAAACTTTTGGCATTTGATTTTAATTTTTACGAAGGATTAAGAAGAAAATTCATCAAGAAAATCATTGATCTACACTTAAATAAGCGAATGAAGGAAAGCTTTTTATGTTTTCTTTCCATATGAAACTTGTCATCCTTGAAATATGCCGCTAGAGATGTGTGGTACGTTCATCCGACCAACTCCCAAATGTCCTCAACGGTTTGCTAACTTCATTGTAAACTGCATTGTAAAAAAAAAAAAAAAGGTTGGTAAATAGTATGTTGAAACAGGCTAAACATTTTTTTAAATATATTTACATAATTAGGCGCTCGTATTGAATTTTTATTAAGGACTTATTTCTTGAAGATGTGATGCATTCAGCAAAAGTTTTCTTATTCGTTCAGATCTAAGCAAAAAAGCGTAGAATCGATTGCCAAATCGAGTTATAAGAATATAACATTTATAATATATACTTAAGAAAAGGTGAAACTGATATTTATTCTGATATGAATTTACATGCGTAGTGTTAATAAACTTTAGTTGGAAATAAAACAAAGTTTTTCCATTTTAATGTCCTGTATGATATGAATTAGAAAGATTATATAAAGTTAATATTAAATTGGAATTTTAATGTTTGAATTGAACGAATATTTAATTTTTTAATCATTAGTTTATAATATCAAATTGATATATAATTGAGATGTAATTGAATACTTTTTAAGGAATACCGCCGAATAAGTAATACCTGTGTTTAAATTTAAAAAAATGTGATTGTTTAAATATCTTTTATTGCAACTTGTTATTATATAATTTTACATTTAAAAGAAAACTTTATTCAAAACCGAATGAAGTGTAAAATTCCCTCTTAAAAAAATTATTTAATATCTGTCGTTCAATACAACATATGCAGTACGTTTTTTATTTAACACTACTTTTTAACGATGATTTATTTAATCATTTAAATTAAATATCCTGATTTTATGTTCCATTTACAGACATCAACTGCAATCCGATACCATTATGACATTGCATTATTTTGTACGCAGCTATAAAATAATTTTTTCCAAACGTTTAAGGGAGTTGATGTTGCCATTTTGGTATCGCTAACCTAAACCAAATTTGAGACATCTCAAGCACCGTTCAGGTTCAGTAATACACGTTCAAGGCTACCTGAATTTATCCTCTTTCATTAATATTCTGTTTGTAAGTCTTCGTATAAAAGGAAGAAGTTACAAAATTATTAAGATTATGTATCTGATAAGGAGGAATTTTTTGTTTCGTACCCATTGTGACAACCTTAATTTTGAATGTTCCATCATCTTCTTGAGTAAGACATTTGTGAGCATGTTTATTAATAAAAAGCAACTTTATATGTGCACATATTGATTATTCGAAACAGTTCATGAGCGGCCAATACAATCCCTTACCATCTCATTTTACAATATAATTCAATTTTTTCCATATCTGGGGAATTAGCGTTTAAAGGAATCTTAAATGAATTCTTTCTTTATATTCTTTATGTAAAAAAAATAAAAATGTTTTTTTGTTACATTTTTTAGTAAATACATTTTGAAAAATTAAATTTTCGGAAAATTAGAATGAAAATATTAAATTGAAATATATTTCAGCATCTTCAAAAACATCTTTGGGTAATATTTGTTTAAATCTAGTTAAAAAGAATAATTTAATTTAATTTGTTAACTTCAGATTTAGAAGAATTAATATAAAAAAACAAAATTTTTAGTTAATTTAAAATTTAATTTTTATTTCTGTATTTCTCAGGTTAGAGAAATACAGAATAGTATGTATTCTCTATGTGGAATACATACTATTTCCTTAGAAATATTTTCCTAAGGAAATATCTTCCTTAGAAAAATAATGAAAAATTAAAAATTAATTTTTTTTAAGATTTTTACTATTTTAAATTAATATAATGCTGCATCATTGGATAACACAATGAATGTCGGCGTCAATAAATTTTAGAAAGAAGGATAAATTTAAACGTATGAACTCATTTTTTAATTGGAAAATAAAAGCTATGTCATTGCGTTACATATGAAGATCAAAAAAAACAAGAGAACTAAATTTTTAGTCAAACTGATTAATAACTTTTTTGTACATTTACTCATATGGCTACTACTGCGTATTACAAAATCGCGATATCAGTAAATAAGCCAAAATCATGAAACATTTTTCTATGCCCTTGAGTTTTGTGCTTTATTATACAAAGTTAAGGTCTTTGTGTATTTTTACAACTTGATAGGATCATTGATCTAGGTAGAGAGGTAAAATAAGTGTTAAGATTGGTTAGAGACATAGCTAACCTGTAAGCATTTTTAATTAATTTTATTTTTTATTTAATTGCTAATTATTTTATTATTTATTTATTTTTACACGAAGCACGACACATATTTTCTGTGATATGAAAGTAAAAAGTAAACCAACGGAAAACAAATCTTTGTTGCCACTTAAATGGTCTTGGAGTCATTCTCAGATAACCTTTGAGGATTTAAAGTATATTGAAATTGTACTTTTAACAGCTGACACAATAAAACTGACATAATTTCAAGGTTTGATTCGAAGAGAAAGTACAAATTTCAAGCCTGGAAATTTAGATGAATACATAAATAAATATACATATGCATGTATTTATACATACATTATATATATATATATATGTTACATAAAATGGTGAAATAATGATCGAAAGCAGTTTCGTATTAATTTCTTCTGATTGATAAAATATTTTGACATTTTATTTCCATGGATTTTCGTGTCATTAACATCAATGAGCTAAATTTTAAATTTTAGTTGACGTTTTATTAAATATGATTTATAAGATGATCAGATAAATTCTTAGATCAAATAATTAAATGCATTACTTATTAGATTATACTTATAAATTTATTGGACTGATACCAGGTATTTGACGGTTAATATTGTTATTTAAAACGAAACAGATCACAGTTTTAAAGGAATTAAATAATGAATGCTTTATAAGGGATCCAAGGTGAACGAATAAGATCATCGCGTACGATATATGAAAGCAGCGGCACCGCAGCTAAACAGCAAGTACGAAAACGCTTTTCCTGTTGATATGGGTCCGACTTACACCAACTCGATGACAACACCAAGGATATATTCATAACAGCAGCAAAATAAAATGGAAGGTTTGATTTTCAGGAAAAATAATGTATGAAAGCGATGAGTGTGTGGGAGCGCTTAGAAAGAGATTAGATAAGAGCAAGTCAATTGAGGAAGAATATGGGTGAACATTACTGCTTGTATATTAAAGATTACGTAGGTTTTCCTTTTTTTTCCTTTTTGGCGAGACACGAAGACTTTTCCGGGCCCGCTTAAACTTAAGGAACGGCTTCAAAGGATTCGGAGTCGCGGAGGTTAAATTAGGGGAACCGTTGAAATGAATGAGAAGGAAGATTAAATCATTCACGATGTCGTCCTTGCATACGGTTATTACACGCCCGAATTAAATTTCAGCGCGCACCAACATAAATATTTGTGTATTCATTATTCGAATCACGGGTCAAACTTTACCGCGATGACGTTTTTTTTCGCGTTTTATCCGCGGATGCTTTCATATATCTGCAGGATATCATGCGGCATCAAAACGTGATTAAGGAAGATCGCAGATTTCATATTTATTATTTTCATTCAAAACTGAAGTGCGAATCGGCGTTCCTCTAGAAGACACTGTGTCATCGGTTTCCATGACAGTGTCACAAGTCACAGAATATGGAACTTTCTTTTCAACCAAAAAAAGATGAGATTAGGGATTCACATCCTGAATATATATATACACATATATCCAGGTATTGTTTCATACTTGACCAGCAGTTCTATCGTTTAAGAAAGAAAAATTACGTGAACAACATGAAATTCTTATCATCAAGAGTTCAAAACACTTAAAAAATTGCCTTGAAGGTTAGCTACCTAACCTCACATCAGACTGTGATTTGATCGTACTACGTTTTTTATTGTGTCACACAGCTTAAGATGAATCATGTTACCAATGTTGATAATTCTTAGCTCCGACTGAATTATAAAATTTATTTACTTATTTTCAAAAAGCTCAAGTTCCAAAAGTATAAAAGCTATACTTTCAAGAAGTGAATCAAATTTGTAAATTTTTTGGATTTTAAGAGATTAATTGCGTGCCTATATGACTATAAAATGCCATATAGATTTTTTCTTTCTCTAATTATATTGATCTTTGCAAAGAGGATTATCTTTAATTTTCAGTAAGTATTTAAAGTGAAATAAATAGAGAAAAGATTTCTCGATGCATCATCAACTTACTTGCGAAGAATGTGGAAGGGTTAAACATTAATAACTTTTCAGCTTCAGATTCCCTTTTACAATTTATGCAATGAATAAAATATTAGATAACTATTATTTGTATGCAGCACAAAATTTCATAATGGATCATGTTAAGAAGTTATGGAAAAAACATTTTACATCGATTTGGGTCAATCAATAAGTTAAATATTTGTTAAGAAAACAATTCAAATTTTTTTCCAGGTTTTACTGCTGAAACGAGAAATTTTATGCTTTAACAGTGTAATAATAACTATCCCATATTTATATTAAAACATATATTTGTAATGCATATGTATATGAATTTGTTGTGATGTATATGTATTGTCCGATGAATGCAAAAATATTTTTGACAATGCAAAAACAGAAAAAAATAAAATTGTTTCCTTCATTAAAAAATAAAATTTTTAATACTCAATCTGATATTAATCAGAATTTATTTTATCTTTGTTTCCTATTATACATAACAAATAAAGTAATATATTACGTAAAATTAGAGCATAAATAATTTTTGCAAAATCTGTCATAAAAAATAATTGGAAATTAATCTGCTACGACAATCTTTGTTTCCAATTATTGAGAATTCACGTATTCTTATACAAAGCAATCAAGCACATCAAATATAAATATTAGCATGATGAATTAAATTGACCTTGATTCAACATATTTAAAATAATTTAAATTTCTTTTTATAAATTTTATTCATCTCCTTAACAGTTAATTGATCCATGTAAATCATATGACTGAAAAACACTTTGAAAACGTATGAGAAAGAAAATTTAAAATTTTGAAAAGATTAATTGTATATATAAAGCGATTGATATCCAGCTTAAATAAAGCGGTAAATCGATTATTGCGAAACAAATTTAAGAATATTTATATATGTGTTAAATTCAAGAAAATTTTAGAATTTGAAATTTTTTATAATTTTATTATATTAAAAATTTACTTTATATCAGATTTAAACTTTTACATTATATACAAATAAATTTGAATTTTCTTCAATAAAGAAAGGTAGATTCAGTTTTAATAAAGGCTCAGAAAATATATATATTTTAACTTATTAGTTTTTTCAGTTTTGCGATTTGAGTTTTTCTTTTGAACTTCTGTGTAGTGAAATCCTAATGTATTATATTATAAAGAGGAGTGCACTTAATGAGAAGTCTTGCATCATGCCAATACTTTTATGGAAGACAGGTTCTGAACCAACAGGTCGGGCGGTTTTAGTAGTCGTAGGCAGTTGCTTTAAATTGTTACGTAGCTTATTGCCCAAATTTATGTTTTCTCAGTCTTTTACAATAAGAGTAAGAATAAGAATATAAACTTATAGTTCTTTAAGAGATGATTCGACCTCTTCAAAATCGTTCTGAAGACGTCCTAACTTAAACAGAAGACTTCTTCACAGCCAATTACGTACAATTATGAGTTTTTAAATGAATCAGGTTATGACGTTTTCAACTAATTATTTATTATTATTCTTTTCATTTAGTTGTATTAAGTGCGTCGCTATTAATTTTTTTTTAAAGATTATCACCTAAAAATTTACTGAAATTTTCAGTTTCAAACCAGATCATTCTTTTAAATAATATATATTGTAAAAAGTTTTTTTAAAGTTTTCATTTTGATCTGAGAATATTCTTTCCTCAATTCACTATATTTATAATATTATTTTTAATATTTTTAAAACTTGTCCAGAATATCTGTGCAAATAACATGTGAATTTCTGAAAAAAAAAAATTTAACTTGAATACACCTTCATAAATGAGAAAAATAAAATTTGACTCATATTCGAATTTAAATGTATGAAAAGTGGGAGGCTGAATGATTACGTGTCTATGTCAATCCCACACACATAAGTTTAGCAAAAATGCATTATCTACCCTAAGTGCACTCCCTGATTTTACGATTTCTCATCTTACAAATGGATGAGGCTTTTACATAAGTTTTTTCTTTAATAATTTTTCATAAATTATTTTGAAATTCAATATAAAAGGGAAAGAAAACTCCAAAATTATCCTCTCTAAAATTCTTATTTTAGAAAATTATTTTTATTTATTATTATTATTATTATTATTATTATTATTATTATATATGTATATATATATTTTTTACTTGATAAATCCTGAAGAATGATTATGTCAGTAGCAATCCAATGTGTGTTAAAATAAGGCAAATTTAAATTCTTAACACCCACATATTAAGATCATACATCTTTTGACGTCATATTATTAGCTATATAAACATTAAGAAAAGTTGTGTGACTAACTAGTCTCATCACAGATTCTCAGATGAGAAAGTTGAGTAATTTGTGAATCAGATTTTTTAAAATAATCTTTTAAGGATAGGTCGAAAATTTTGTTTTTGAATTAATTTTGTAATAATTTTATATTAAAGGGATTTATCACTTCTCCAAGGTTTTATTTGGGATTTTAACGCGAGGAATGTATACTACATTCCGTCATTCTACCGACAATATCTAACATATATGGACCTGTTTTAATGTTTCCACCAATCGGATATTGTAAATCTCTACAAATTGGATAATTTTTACTGATAACCGCATTTAAGCATTCGGGAAATCTTCAAAAGGGAAAAAATCTCCAGCGCGTATGAATAATGTTAATTTAATCCTTACATCCCATAAGGGATTAAAATAATATTCGAATCCCAGCAATAATATATGATTATTACAATGTTTATTTCAAGATATTCTTTTTTTCATCTTGTTTCAGGTGTCAACACGAATTTAGCGGAGAAAAGTATTAGCGGTGAAATGGGTAAAATATTTTATTTAAGGTGAAAAAAATAAGAACAGAAAAAAGAGAAAAGAATAATGGCGATGGGTTGTAATTTTGAATGTGTAAAGTTGTTCAGTTGTATGTGGATAGCGATTTTATCTGTGTTTTTGTGTTTTTGCGCCCAATATGGCAAAAGTTTTAATGTGGATACAGTTAATTTTATTAAGCATCGAGGAGATCCCGGTAGCATGTTTGGATTTAGTGTTGCAGAACATAAGGAATTTGGTAAAAGTTGGTGAGTTGGAAATTTTCCTTTCTTTTTTTACCATCGAGATTAGAGATCGGATTTTTTATAAATGCAATGTGTAAAGGGCAATTTTTCAAAAGAATAAATTATTAACGAAGCATCATAAGTTTATATTATACAAATGGTAAATATCATATACAAACATCATATTAACAAAGCTAATGCTGAATGGAATTATTTAAATATTTATTTATTCAAAAACTCTTAAACTTCATTTTATAAATATTTGAATTATCTGAAAAATTTAAATTTATAATTTATGGTTAATAATATAAATTCAAAAGAATTCTGCTTCCTTTTAAGAATATCCACTGTAGGCTTTTACTAAAAATAATAATGACTAGATAATTTTCCTTGATTCGTAATACTGCTCCCTTCTTCTTAGACTTGATTTATGAGCCATACTATATTATTATTTAATATAATGAAACGACTTTTATACTATTTTTCAATTCATTGGCCCATGTAATGCAGTACACTTTTTCAGCAGCCTAAAAGCTTCTTAATTCGAAAGATTTGAAGTCTTTGGCCGCATGTGCGTGACTGAGCCGGGATTTACCATCATCACGTTGTCAGCTCCTCTGCCTGTACAAGAAATTTTTAAGAGGGAATAAAGTTCAGTTCAAATCAGAACATTATTGAGATTGTGTAAGAATGGAAAAAAAACATGCATCCAAAAAGACTTATTTTTTTAATCTTCTGAATTAAAGAAGCGCTCTGAGTGCGAGAAATGTATTTTTCAAACAGCAGAATCGATTGAAAAATTTTCATCATTTTATTTCATTAAAAAAATTTAGTGAGATTCATTCCCGTTTATATATACAATATAAAATTCATAGTTTTATGTATAAATCATAAAGTTGCTAAAAAAAACATTACTTTTCTATCACATAATGTCAAATTTTTTTAATACTCTCTTAAAAAGACAAAATAAAAAAAGAACCTACGAAAATAGGCATCAATTGTAAATCTTAAAAATGAATTCTAAATTTGTGTATCATATCTCAATCTAAAAAAAATATCGGTATGAAAAGCTTTAAAACTGTTAAGGTATAATAAAATCGACGTCTGGAAACGATAATATAACAACTAATGCTTTTAACATAATGTTCTTACAAATGAAAATGAAAATAAAAAGAAACGGGTGGAAACTGATTTTTCATATGTCATTTCCTAAGTTGCATTTATTGTTGACATGTTAGAATGAATAGAAATAAATTTTTATTCATGATTTGATATGAGCGAAATATTTGCGCAAGACAGAATTTTTTCTGTGCCACAATAGAAATATCGATAAGTTTCGCATCATTTCTTTGAGTCTGTTTTTCTTTATCTCAGGTTTGAAAAAATACTTCAATTCGTATTTTTTAAAATATTTTAACAGTTATATGTATATTTATTTATTTCTCGGTTCTGTCATCGCATTTTGTAATCTTTGCATCTTTCGCCACATAAAATCCGAAGTGAATTTTGTTTTTAATTCGTTTTTTGCCATAAAAACAGTAGAGTTGAGATTTGGAGCAAGTTCAGTAACCTTTTTGCTTTTCATTTCGTGTTATCTCCTTATAATTCATGGTCAACATTTCACTTTCTATTTCATTTCATTTTATAACATATAGAAAAAGTAATTTTTTTTTCTAATCAAATGTTTTAGCTCTTAAAAATTTGAGTTATTGCATATTTCACACAAGAAGAAGCTGGTCACTGTTTCAGTGGTTAATAAATATTCTACATCAATTTAAAAAAATGTGAAACATTGTAAAATAAATCATCCAATGGATTCTTCCTCACTGTATACGCCTTAATTTGAATCATATCTACTCTCGTAATTATAACAACCATTTTTTTTATAAATATATAATCAAAATGAAAATTGATTTTAAAATTGCTTTTTGATTTTAAACAGGAGAAATTTTAAAAATTTATATTTATATTTAACATATGATTCACTGATAATTTTCTTTGCTTAATTTAAAATCCAATTATGCTTAGTAAATGCCTTAGCGAGGTTTTTTTTAATTTCTTACTTATAACATATAACACATAACACACGTGCAATGATATGTGAAATCTGAATGTTACGTTGCTTATTTTCCAAGGCATACTGAAAATATTGCTCGAACTTTAAAATATTTATAAGTGGTCGAACGGTCGCATATAATGAAATGTATTATTTAAGCGTTAATTGTTACAAGCACTAGAATCTTTGATATTAATTTGTCAACTTATGAAAATGATTTAATCATAAAAATAAACGCTGAAAATTCTTATTATGTAAAGAATTGAAATTTTCTTTAGTGTCGTAGTATTGCAATCCTGATATATTATTTATGAATGCAAAGTAGATATTGCTGTTAATTATATACAATTTTTCGTTTGCCGATATGATTTCATTTTGATTACAAGTGATCTGTTTTTATGATTTTGTTTAAAAGTATATAATATAAATTACAATGTGGCTAATTATATAAGAAAAGTATATCATCAACTCATTACATATATTTAACTAATGTTGCAGTTAATTAGTTTTACTATATTGTATGTCAAAAAAAATTTATTTTAAATAATTACTTTAACATACCAAATATCGTATGAACTATTTTTCATTTTTAAATGTATTCTTGTCTGCAGACTGACAATGCCATAAATTTATTCGTTATATGAAGATTTATGGGCTAAAAAAAAAGATGTTTTTAATGTCCTCTTCAATACAAAAGGAATACATTTAGGTAATAGATTTAATTAAGATAGACCATGCTGAGATTCGAATAAAAAAAAAATTCGAGTGCTCGAAAATAATATAAATTAAGTTACTTAAGGCAATTCCCATTGGTGTTAATTGCCATCCAGCTCTTGACCAAGTAGAACTAAAAAAGATTCTATTTAAAAAGTTAGTTTCCGTCAGAAGGCTATTAATAAACTATAATTCTTTAAAAAAAAAGGGGAAAAAATTCCAGTTTCATGGACCGTATCACTGGATTTGATATTAAACGTTTCCTGTATATAAACTAACCGGATGGAATAAAACTTCCCTTTAGACACTTAGCTGGGACTGCCTTCCGCTTTTATAGGGTAGTCTTTTATTGATATATCCGAGTTTTAAAATAATCTCACAGTTTTAAATTTAACTAGTGTAATAATAATTATAGAAATCATAAATTGCCTTATTTATCGATTCAGAACAACTTTTACATTTAAATTAATTGTATTAATTGTTGCATTGCATCGTTTACATTTCATATATGTCTATTATTTTTTAATAAATATTGTAACTTCATCAATCATTATTGACGTGGACTTTAGGAATCTTTGACGTACCGAACCATATGATTTTGAAGAATTGTTAATCTATTAACTCATCCCACATTTGCAAAGAAAAAAAAACAATCATCTCCGTAAGATAGAAATTGTGATGTTCCTTGCGATGAGAAATTTAACATCTTATTCTAATCTCAACAAGTTGAGTGATTAATTCGTTTTAAGATGAAATTAATAATATCATATGCAATGTGAAAAGAAAATTACGAGGAAAGTAGTTGATATATTTTCGCTGGTAGACATAAATAAATCATTGCAAGAATATTATATATATATACAGACCATTATTTTAATGCAGAAATTATTAGTATTCACAGATGCTTGAACAATGATTACATTTAGGTAATTTTATAGATGGATGTGAATTTTAATGTTGAATTTTCCTCTCAATATATAAAAGTTTGGATACTTCTATCACCATTTAACAGTGTGACCAGTAACAATTTAATAAAAAATTTATAAGCAATATTTTTAACTTCATTAGAACGGAATGAACGAATGAGCAAAAAATCAAATACGTAATTTGCGGTTTAGAAAAAAATTTCACCACAGTTAAAAATTTCAATATAAAACACAGATTTACGGTTTTTGCTTGGTGATATCTGACTTATATACTATGTAATTTCAATATTCATATAGCACGTTTGTGTATTTTTAAAATTATCTCAGAGATGAAATTCTGTTGAGATGCTAGCTTTTATTGTTTTAATTTTTACGGGCAGATGAAAATCGTAATCATATCTTTCACATATAAATATACATTATATTTACTAATAAATTTTGTCTGAAAACCAAATGACAGACTATTAAGCATTAGAGAGAGATTGTTGCTTGTCCAAGAAGTGAATACCATTTGAATGTTATCAGATTTTATTTCACTTGTTCGAATATAAAAAAATTATTCGTATGAAGTTTCATGTTTTTGATGTACATTATACACAGATTTCTTCTCCATCAGCAGTGTCATGAAGTTAATTCATTTCAAAAATCTAGTCTACGGTTATAAGTCTTAAACCCCCACCCTGCTAAAGTAGAATCTTAAAATCACGTAGTCGTTTTTCAAGTTTTTTTTAAATTAGATCGAATGACCTTTATTCTCAATCTTTTAGGCTCAAAATGTTACTTCTTTAAAAGATCGAAATCATAATTATTATGATCTTTTAATTATTAAAGGGAGCATGCATTTGAGGCTAGTGTAAAAGTTGCATGAATTGCCCTTCAACGACAGAATTTCGCATTCATTTAAAAAAAAAAACTCGACATAAGGAAATTAGTAAAAGAAATTTCAACAATTATCAGATATTTGGATAGTACAACTTAGGACAACAGGAATTGTACGTGTTTTTCTATTTTAGACAGTAATAAATATGTAGATTTTTTGTAAAATTAAAAGAAAAATACACGTATAGTTTTAAAACGTACATCAGTCCGGATGTCCTACTAAATAATGCGGTTATAATTTTTAAATGTTAAGTAAATATAATATTCTTCGGGTAAGAAGTAGACTTGGATTCTTATCAATTTTAAACGATATGTCTAACAGTCTTCATTATATAATTTACTTTTATTACGATTTTGGGTGTTTTTAATACAAACGACCGAAAATGATGAACAACGAGATAAAAGGATTTTGCTTTTAGTAGGTTTTACCTGTCCATAGTTAAGTATAGTTAAATGCACTAAAATTTAACAAAAAGTTAAAAAAGAAAGACAATCTTTAGATCTTTTGATACTATTAATTTTTCTGTTTCTCATAAGTGGACTGCCTATTTAAAAATCGTCTTTATTATATTATTCCCAAGATATTGCTAAATTTGATAACGAATATTACTTCCGAAATAATTTATGTTTAAACAAATAATTATCTATTCCCCTTATATAATAAAAATATATGTCGCATAAAATAAATTCACGAATTATTTTTCGTATAAAAATAAGTAAAAGAAAATATACTTTAACTGAATATGATTATGAAAAATTATAGATTTTAATATAATTATAACTTTTAAAAAGTGCAAAGATGTCGATTATAATTCTGAACTAAAAGAATCACAGTTAAAATAATGCGGAACTGTTTGCTTTGTGTTTATATTCAATATAGAATCAAAGACAAAGCCAATGAATAGTTAAATAATTCTGACCCAAAAAATTTTGATATATTGCTAATTTTTTAAGTGACTCAGATAGATTTTGTAACAATGTCCTCCCATTCATATCAATTTAAAGTTAATCACTAATATAATAATTTCGATGTCAGTAATTTAATAAAATATATCTGTTGATTTTGTAAAAATATTGAAACTCATCAGTAACATTTAGAGTGAATTTGTGGGAGAAAAAAGAAAGCAAAAAAAATAATATAGATATTTATATAAGTGGAATAAATATTTACATTTATTTATATTTTGTATGTGTGTATATATATATATATATATAAGGAAAAAGATTCATTTATTTCAAAATGGAAGGAATTAAAATTATAAAAATTAAAAAATTTAATATAGCTTTTCTTCTCGGACAATTAATTCTGTTATTTCAACAGCTTTATGATTATAAATCCATAACATAGGGAGTAAAATTTTGAAGTTAATAATATTAATTAAACATCATAGCATCGCGCATCTACAACATAAAAAATAATTCAAGTATTTGAGAATATAAATTTGAAAAGTTTCAATTTATGATTAACTTAAACCTAACAACAACAACAACAACAATAATAATAATAATAATAATAATAATAATAAAAGAACGATTAAGAGGATTTTGATTTATACTAATCTAATTAGAAATTGACATTAATATTCGATAACGAAGAATATTGGTATTGTTTAAAAACGCTGTTAAATTATTTTTATAGAAGTTGTTTAAATGATTAGAAAATGGTAAAGTAGGGGAGGGTGAATTTTGGTTAATGGCTTTTTAAGCGCTAAAGGGAGTGTCCTGTCTACAATCTTAAACAAGACTGAATAGTACATGAAATTTAGATTTTTTTTAGGTTTTAGGCTTTTAAGGATTTGCTAGACGGTAGGGGAATCCTGAGCAGCACACACGCACATACACATATGCACACATAAATTTATATTTCTTTTGAAAGTTTTGGACATCTAAATTTGTTAAACATCATAAATCATTATAACCGTATTGTCGCACTCCTTTAAAGGAGTTAAAACTAATGTTTTTACAATATCTTATGACTATTACGTCTTGTAAAAAGAAAATTTTGATGGTGTGCCGCTGAGCTCTGCAGGTGCTCTAAGAAAAGATCTATGATGCAAGCGTCTGGTCCTTCATTCTCCTTCAAAATATTTGTTGACATACACTTTTCCAATGTAATTATGTCCTCTATTGCTGATACAAAATACCGGTCTAGAAGTTACGTCAAGATGGATATGGAAGTAAAGATAATTTACCACTAAGGCAATCTAAAAAATTTTCGCAGGGTCTTTTGGAAAAATTCAGAATCATGCTGTAAAATCAAAGTGTTTCAAAAACAATGTAAAACACGAAATAATATATGTTATGAGCAGCATACAAAAATATTTAAAATATAATCGTATTAATATAGCCAACAAGCGATAGTGAATAAAATTTATTTCTTTTTAGATGTTGGAGACGAGAAAAAAAAAGAAACAATAAAAATTCCATTCAATCAAGTGTTTTTTAATTTTTAATTTCAAGTGGCAAGCCTAAAATTAGGTTTACAGTGTGTGTCAGCAGTTTCAGAGCGTCAAACTAAGTGCTTTATGCCACGGTTTCGTGTCAAGTTCCATGAAAATCATCTCGTTCCTTCTTAAGCCGCATTTTTGTTCTTTCCTCGGACGCGAGCCGACGAAATGCGCTTTCGCCACTTTTTTCGAAGTTAAATTTCGGGCGTCCGAGTCGCCGGCGTTTTGGTTTTGACCGTCTCCGATACATGATTAATTCGTGGAGCGAATTGCATTTCGCGTTTTTTTTTCCCTTCGATCCGAAATGAATGAAATTAAATTGTCCGCGCCGCTTTCTTTCGGAAACTTGACTTGACTTAATAAGGAGCGATCAGAAAATGCTAAACAAGCCCCTTTAGGAAGTGTGTCATGAACTATATACGTAAAAAGTCTCCTATGAAATTGCGGCCTTCTCTTATCTGCTAAGCATGGAGAATAATTATCGTTTTACGTTAGCATCATTCAGCTATGACGCAAGGTCCGTGGGCCGAAAAATGAGGAAAGATCACAGAAAACATGCCACGTTCGAATCTGCTTGACTCGTTTCTACCTCGTTAAAATTGTACCTTATCCGCCTAATTTGATGGCCGTTTCCCAGGATTCTAAATTAAACTAAATTCATTTGTATATAACATATATATGTGTATGTACATGAAGCACTCTTCCACTCCGATTAAGAATTTTATATAGCCGGAAAATGTGATTTTCGAATTAAAAAGATTATGCGCCGAGGCGCAGTAAAAATGTTGATACTCTTACGTAAATATTTACATGTATACGCCATGCTAAAGAAAGATTGTCTTAGTTTTTTTTTAAATATATTTATCAATGTAATGCTTTGGAGGGGTTGAAAATAAGAATGCACAGTTTGCAGTAAAAGTTCATTTCTCGTAAATTTTTTTTTGTTTTTTTAATTCTCGAATCAACAATTTTATTCCTCTTTTATGAAAAACACGTCAAAATATTAGCCCGTAAATTCATTTGAATTTCGTAAACGTAAATAAAGGAACAATTGTAAACTGTAAATTCTCAAAATAAAGTAGCAGAGATAACCGCAAATGTCTTCTTCAGACCGTTCACAAAAACATGGGCTTCAAGAAACGTTGCGTGAAACAATGAGTTTAGCTTAAAAGTACATTTACAGAATGGTATTTACAGCTTTCGACAAATAAGTATTTATTTAAAATAATGTTAAAATAAATATAAATGTTCTTAGAATTATTGTAAGACTTACATTGTTCACGTTGATTCAGAAAAATTTTGAACATTGTAATTAGTTTGAACTATATATGAATGTACTCGTTTCTGCGCTTAATTTAAACTTGCTAGCTTAAATTAATGATTTTTTGCATATGTGAGAATTATTACAACTTTTAAAATCGCAAAAATTTTTTTATATACTTGGTTCAGAGCTTGTTATAAAACTAAATTTAGCATACAAAAATTTTATGAGATATGAAAATTTCAAATTATTATATAATATTTTATGTGTGATGTGTGTGTATATATATATATACAACCACCAAGGCCATGGCGCAAAGAATAATTTTTTCAGCTATTTTAGATATATTTTTCACTTAGCAGATACAAATTTTAGTTAAAAATATTAGAAGAATAAAGTCTGCAGAGATTCAATTTTACTTGATCATTGTAGCAAAAATCAATGGCCATTTAAAAAACATATTTAAAATATTGTACGAACTTATTTAAAAACTTAGGTTTGACAAGAGCTGATTTAGATAATTATTTGGTTCTACAAATACGATTGAAGAGCGAATTAAAAAAGCGATTCATATATGTATGTGTGATGCTTTCATCCCTACGAAACCTCACTTGTAATTATCCTGTTAAATTTTATATACAGCGGTTAATAGAAGACTCGGTTACAATTGTCAGTCGAGCATGTCCTGCATTTGGCCACATGAACGTTATGTGCCACTTCAAGACCGTGGCATATATCATCACTTTGCGCGCAGGATCGTAATATTTGATATTTTAAGTTATTATTTCCTTAAAAAAATATGAAAAGAGAAAGATAGCATTTTAGTAGATTTCTAAAAAAAGGACATGACTTTTGTAATAAAAGTCACAGAATTTTAAGCTTTGCTTACTTAACATAAATTCTGCACACACTCCACCATTGCAAGTTTTGAAATCGCTTCTTACATTCCTACATTTCCTCCATACTGGTCCTAAGGGTCGCAGAAATTTGAGAGGGAACAGTCCGTCAATGTAGCAATCGTAACATTTCAGTGATGTAACTAAAATATGTAATATTGTCACATTTTCTATGCAGCACACTATTAATATATTCAATGCAATTCAAAGCTTACCTAGACAAGGATACAGGATTACAGAGAATATAAAGACAAAAATTTTCATGCCTTTCACTTCGAACGAGCTGCAATACTGAAACAAATTTCTTTCTAATATCTACTAGCAGGGGTACGGGAGCAAATGCTACAGCGATGGAAAAAGACCTATTCCTACGTACTTGCCTGTGTTAAAAACTGAAAGTAAATAAATGAGTGAAAATGACGCACATGCAGACATTAAATTTTTCATCTACTCATATATTGGTAGCACTTTCTCTTGTTTTTAAAAAATTTATATTATTTTAAGAAAAAAGATATTAAACATAAATTTGCAATCTCCGGAATCTTAACTTATGCCCATTGATGAATGGATGATGTCCTCTGAAGACTGTGAATTTTCTTTTTCCTACTACGATATAATTATTTAATCGAATGAAAACCATTTTCGCGGCCATCTTCAATAAACGGTCACGGCAGATGTCTAAATAATATGTGCAAGAAAGTGGATTTTTATTTTTTTGGGGTTGGATTTGGTGACTTACCGAAAAAAGTTGAAATTTTTCTGGTCTAAAGAAGGAAGAAAGAAAGGAGAAAATTTTTACTTTTCAGAAAATTAACTGCCTTAGTTTTTTTTTTCTGGTGCAAAGTCAATGTAGTGATCAAAGACATGAAAATAAATATCAGTATTAGAAGGGCCGTGACTGAGTTTTAAAAATTTAATCTTAGCCGCCATTAGATTAAAACATGGGTGGAATAGTAATTTCTTGCATGACCTACCTCTTGCCCCTACAGTCATAAATGACGATTTTTCTACCTATAATATTTTTTCACATTATTTCTATCCGGTTTCTACCATTGTTCTTTATTTAATAAATCAGTTTCTATCATAAAATTGATACATCATCGCTAGGAAAGTAAATTATCCCTATATCCTATTCTTTGTTTTATCTTGATTCACAGAGATCTTATCCATTTTTTAAAAAACAATTGTTTTTATAGTTTTATTTAGCAAGTGGCAAAGAAAATTTGTTTTCAAAGTGTTGACAGCGTTCAGACTGAATTAATTTTATAATTAATTGCCTCCGCTTTTATGTATATTCTTAACAATAAAAAATTAAACGAAAAAATTAATAATATTTGATCAACATTTTTAACTTAAATTTTGCATAAATTGCAAGAACAGGATTAATATCTGGTAATTCAAAAAATTTTTATTGTATTTTTTTAACATTTTGTCATATACTTTTAGGATATTGATTGGAGCTCCAGAAGCACAAACCAGACAAACCGGAGTGGATCGGGGAGGTGCTGTATATAGATGTGAAATAACAGCGGATGACATATGTGAACAGATTCCCTTTGATAAAACAGGTATGAATGAAATCATGCCACATATTGTATACGTGTAAAAGAATGAAACAGAAGAAAAGAAAAATATTAAAATTTTTTGAATAAGAGCTAAAAAATTTTTTTGACTAAAATTATTAACTCAAAAAGTCAAACTATTTGGTTTTTTTATATGCATTACCCGCAGGTTGTAAATTTGCCGGAATCAGAAAGCGAACGATTTTCTTTGCAAACATCAACATGTGTATCATATCTAAATTTGAAAGAAAATAATAAAAAAATTTTTTTTTCCTTCCCGCACTGTGAACCTTGCAACTGATTACTTCTTTGTGAGTGACTTCGAGTAGCTGGAGGCCGGATGTTTCTTGAATTTTAATGCCAAAATATCGAATTTTTTTTTAAATCGATTTAGTTCAGAGCGAGCTTTACCGCAAAAGTTTTATCGGTAATACAATAAACATGCATTTCGTATAACTATGAGGCAAACATTAAAAAAGTACAATTTCTATCTATATATATATATATATATCATATTTTTGACGTTTCTACCGGAGGAATATCAACTTTCTCCATCATTGAACTTTTATACTTGGAAAAATATAATGAAAACAAAATAAAATCATATTTAATAAGTAGATCTTTTTAATGCAAGAAAGATGCACACGTTGGCAGTGTCTGTAATAACTGAAAGAGTTAAACACGACCTAAAGTCAAGTATATAGTTTTTCGAACTAATGTAAATTCAACATTAATAAAAATATAAATGATAACGAGGAGAATAAACGATTAATTTTTATATGTAACATTATTTAGCTTCGATCATCACAAAGATAAAAGTCGCAACATTAGTAAAATATTTGTGTCAAGTGTTCTTTTGACTGAACATCGTATACATCAGAAGTGCAGGACATATAGATACGGCGCGATTCAACTGCAGAAAACCACTTCGTTGACAATAAAAGAACAGATATTTTTCTAGCAAGCTTTTAAAAATTTGTAAACGAACCAGACTGGCGTCGGACTAATAACCAAAACACACTTAGTATGGTATAATATGCATTTCATAATGAGAGCATATTCCATTTTATGGAAGTTAAGCTGCTTTATGAGAGAAGTCAACGCGTTAAAATGATTAGAATGGATGTCCAGTTGCACATAGTTCGTTCATATTCTTATAATGATAATATTTTTGTTGGATACAATCCTGAAAATTTTCCACTTTAAAAAGTTGAAGTTTTTTTTTTCTATTTCGAATATTGGAATAATATTTGCACTTTATGCACCTTTACCTCTCATGGATATTCCATGATTTGATGTCAGCATTTCTTTTTTCAGGGAATAACAACAATTCCGATGGGAGGCAAATCGACAAGAAGTCTTACCAGTGGTTCGGAGCCACTGTTCGCAGTTCCGGTGAAAATGGAGTAGTTCTGGTAGGTTCTCAATTTTATTAGCCACACATATAGCTTCTTTCCAGCTATTTCTGCAATAAGACAGTGAGCAATTCCGTCTACAGTACCACTGATCGTGAATACGAAAAACTTATTTCTAATGTATATGTTCGAGTTTTATTTCTAACCAATTTTGAAATAAAGAACCGGATATTTTTTATTACAGTCCGTTCCGTTTTCAATCATTTTATAAGCAACGAATACCATATATGCTTTGTATATGATATCCAAAGACAACTCGTAATCTCAACGAAATGTTTTAACAATTTATACTGACTACGGATTATTCTTTGCAGAAATGTCTTTTTTTCGTGTCACGATAATAGCGCGTTCCTTTGCAGTCTTTTCGGACGTATTATTTACAGTTTTAACCCTCAAGTTGAAATTTTTTGTCTCACTCTTGTTCAAATCACTGAAATGCATCAATTTGGCAATGTATAAATTATTTTTATATACGTACGTATGTGAAGTAATACCCCTTGCCTTTCCTTGGAGATTGTCCTTTGTAATTTCGAGCGACATTGACTTTATTAATGGCATAAATACCCGATGACATTAAATGATCGACCTTGCTAGAAGGTATCACAAGTAAGTGATTTTACTTGTATTGGTGTCAGAAGTGTGCCTATTTCATTTATTTTTTGTGTTGGCTCTAAAATGCTCAAATTTTGTGTCCGATGAAAAGCAGATGGATATTCGAAGGAAGGAAACCGTTTCACATGCTTGTTATAAATCCGTTAACGTAAACTTCTTTTTCTGCATGATCAATGGCAACCGAATGACAGTTTTTAATCCTAAAATTTAAAAGGGGGAAAAAAATTTAAGTCTCCAATTCTCCTTTTTTCTTTAATTTTTATTAAGTAAGCAATGAAGTGCGGTTGAATGTGAATTTTTTTCTTTTATTTATAATAATAATAATAATAATAATAATAATAATAATAATAATAAATATAAATAATTAATAGTAATTAATAATAACAGTAATAAATAATTTAAAAAAGATATTTTTTAAAAATACGTTCATGCTTCAGTTCTTTAAAATAAAAAAAAAATTAGATTGTTGTGCAAGTTTTGATTCTCAATCCGCAGACACTGTTTTAGTTTCTAAATATATATTATCCCAATGATATAACCCAATAACCTACTTATAGCTAAAGTTCGATGCTCTAATAATATATTCTTTCTAATGTTCTTTTTTTCTCAATCCTATCCTGCATCGATGCTTATTATATATTTATATATAATATAACTAGCATTAAAAACAACATTCATTATATGATTATAAGAGTTGATAAATAATAAACATCTGATAATATTTAATATTTGCAATTATAATATGACATTCTTTATAAGCTACTCTTAATGAGAATGATTATCACAAAGCCGAAGATGATATAGAAAATTAAATAAGGTATCAGAAATGTTAAAACAATTGAAGGAAATTGTATTAAACTTAAGATAAGACTGAATAAGGTCTTGTTATACGTTATGCGCATCCTTGCTTCATTAAGTTCTTTCAAATATATTGGTCCACATAGGAATTTGATTTAATTGAATTTCACTCTGTGATTTACTTTTATTTTTATATTGATGCATCAAATCTTTGCCATTATAATGTTAAGATAATAATTGTCATCTATTGTACATTAGAAACCACAATTCTTTTATTTCTTGACTCAAATCACATAATTGACAAGCAGTCAGGAATCAAAAAACTTTACTGTATTGCATCCGGTTTACCTTATTTATCGATTGTACCTTTTACATTTTGCGGCAAACATTTGAGGAATACAGAGGACAAGCAACAGACCCAGAAAATGTGTCCATATGTTTCACTTCATTTACCTCTTTTTCAGGTTTACTTCTGCTTATAAGAGTCTTATCTAATAGTTTGCGTATATTTTCGTTTTGATTATAAAATCAAATCTGTCATTCATTTAATTGTCAGCGATTCGATATCATTGTCATCTTTGCCATATCTAAACAATGTGCGATGTAAAAATATTTTTAATCCTTTGAAAAAGATAAATCGAATACAAATCTGTTATACATTTCAAGGGCCCATTTTGGTTGATTGGCTGGCAACTTGTGTCCAGAATTTCAGAAAAGTTTTCAACGGTTATCACGTAATCATCCAAATTCGAATCGATTTTGAAAAACTTCCTTCTTTTATTTTTATATTCAACCGCTTCTTGCCATTTCAGCATCTAGAAAATGAGATTTTATTAGAAAATTATACTTGCTATCAATATTATTATTTTTGAACCTTAATTATAAAATGAAATCTGACCCCAAATTGGAATTACATATTCATATATATATATCTAATATCTGAAATTTTCACTATGATATACCAATTTTCAAAAAATTTTTTTACTTTTAGTTCAAAATTAAGATAACGTTCTTAATGAAGAATGAAGCAAAAATCCTACTTCCTCCCTTCCAATCTACATATTGTTTTCAAAGTTTTTTTGAAATAATGGTATCATTTTAATATGAAATGCACAGATTCTTTTTCTTGATGAACTCCATTAGACAAGCATATCTTGTTCTCAGATCCATTTGCCTGAAATACAGAAGAACTTTGATAATTATTCATAAGAACTTCCAGTTTTACGCTTTTCATAATATCAGATGCTGGTCTTATGCGGTCATATATCCACTGTTCATGGTTGCATTCGCAAAATGTATTTTCATCTTGAAAATGAGAAAAGGAAATAAACTAATGTGAATACGATTGTTATCCATATTCGACGATTGCTGTTTTTTGAGAATTACCGCTCAATTTTATTCAAGTAGCATACAAAGTGGGAGGACGAGATAATTGAAAATCCGATATTTTCTGACAACACGGAGACGACTTCGTGTTCACTGTTTCTCATTTTAACGTACCGTTCCTGACTCACATATTGACGGGCTTTCTCCTCAATATAGTGAAGCTTATTTTTGATCTCTTCGTCAGTTAATCCGAATAGGTAGTAAAACTCGGAGTTGTTGAGCTCATTGATGGGTCCGTCTACCCGTTTTCAATGGCGATACCCGCAAAACGAAGACTCGTTTTCGATGCTTAAATGTATAGGCTATTGCGGGAAGGTATTTTCCTGCATAAGATTCACCGTTCGGGTACAGATGATTTGAACGTAGCTCGGGGAATACCTTAAAAAATTGCTCTAACGCGTCATTATGCCAAAACCGACTTGCGACTCATCCGACAGGTAACGTATAATACTGCCCTTCGTGAAACTGTAACCAGTGCCGAAATGATTGTCGAAATATATGATGAAACTATTACGATTCCATGAATACCCACGTAATTTGAGTTCATTGTCCATCATCAAATCGTAGAGTCCGTTTTTGGTCCCTACGAGCCAACGTCGAAGAGGAACCGGGTCCTCCGTTCAACCACATCGTTTTCATCTTCGGGTTCGACTGTGAGGGAAAAATATCAGAAGAACAAATTTGAGTCGCATTCTTTGGAAACATTAAAAAATCCGGCGAAGCAAGTGATATTTGGATTTAAATCTAAGACCAGCGATCTTTTTCGTGCCTTTTGGTTTTACTATTCTGAATGAATGAACTGGGAATTACAGGCTGGTCTTCCGAAACATCCACGCAATTGAGATTGGGACTCGATAACTCGTTTTTTTGCAAGTGTCAGCATTGTTAATATACTAATAACATTATATGTTACACAAATAATTTACTTTTATAATCCAACCAAAAGCATTATAAATACGATGAAATTTAAAATATTTTCATCCACTTTACGAGTTTATGCAGTTAATTTTCATTTGCATCGATCTGTGATTTTTTTTCTAATTCCCCTAAAGGGAAAAATATTTTCATTAATGGAAGAACTGTCGAAATCAATCTCAGATACATATCAACTTACGAGTAGATACAATAAATGTATCAATGTCTGATGAACAAGTATAACCAAAGGAAATAAAAAATTTAAATTTCGAATATTAAGCTCTTTTTGTTGGAGCCAAGAATCATTCTGGAGAATTTTTAAACGAATGTTTTTTACAATGCAAAAACAAAAAATCCTAAGTAACAATACACTGAGAGTTTTTCAGTATAAATTACCTAAGTGAAATTTTTTTGAATCTGAGGAGAGGCGAAATTTATTTTACGGCGCTTCACCCAAAGACAAGCAAATGTTTTTCTTATTATGTTTCTTATTATGTTTATTTCTGTTTTCTTACTCGATTTTCAGCTATACTGAAAAATATTTTACGTTTTTTAACACGTTAATTTTTTTTTTATCATCGAATTTTACAAAAATCTGATTGTGCAGATAATAAAAGGTTTTGTTATCATATTTTTATTTCCTTTCCTTTAAATTTGAAATGACATTATTGGTCTCTATTTTTCGATAGGTTGAGATATATTTAAACTATTTCGCACATATAAAAAAAAATATATATATATATAACTTTTAGCGCTGCATTGAAATTCCCATTCAATGAATTGTGATTTTTCACCTGCTATAAGAGTAATTTCGTATTATTTTTAACATAAGGATTTGCTCTGTTCATTTAAATAAGCAAAAAATTTAATTTTTTTATTTTAAAACGGAAAATTACATTTCAGTGTCATCGCTCTGATACTATTATTTTTTCTTTAGCATGTCAGATTCCCAGAAATAATAAATTATTATAATAAAAATAAATATATAACATAAAAAGATATGAATCATTCGTGGACCAATCCGTTTATTAAACATTTAGAAATGATTGTTGGAAATTAAAAAGTAAAGATCTCGATTTTTTAATTTAATTTTTTTAAATAAAATCCGATGATATTATTATATACGTTAACGCAATTAGGCTCATACATTTGTTAACGATATGTAGCACTGCTTATTCGATTAGACATATATTTTTGGACCATATACATGGATCTCGATGAATTTCATCATTAGATCATAATTTATGTGGTATTAGGCTATCTGGTATAATATATATGGTGGTATATCTTATAATTCCAGACAACCATTTGGTAAATTAATTTTCGTTTGCAAGTTAAATAACTGGTGAGTAACTCAACATTTTGCACATGCAAATAACATTCTTGTGCTTCGATTTAAAAAAAGGTTTCAGTTTTTTTACGTATCTGAAGGGAAAAAATGTGAAAATTTACTATGAAAATTGTAAATGGTTACAGGGAAGGTAAGCTTTCGATGAGAGAAAAGACTGATGATTTGACAATAATGAATTAATGATAAAATCTAGATCTAATACTTTTTTAAAATACAAGCTCTAAGTGTTTCACAGTGAGAGTATTAATTATTTGTTAAACGATGCAACATTCTTGTGTTAATTGCAAAACCTCATTTGAAGATGAACTTATATATGTTGAAGCTCTGTTTCTGACCTGTTGATCACACCATATGAAGATTTTGTGCACTAAAATTTTCTGCTGCTTTTACAAAATCGAAATCAACACGTTGTTAATTTCCTAGTCGCGCTTTTACAGTCCTCGGATTCTACGCATTTCAAATCTGAAAGTTATTGCAAAAGTTATGTTGCTATGAAGTGATTGAACATTCTCCGATTTTCTCTATGATCATTCATTTTCAAAATTATGTATTTAATTTGATTCCAACCTTATTTTCTTCGGTAAAGCCTAATATCCGTACTTTCAATGCGTTTTGCTTCAGTTTTAGGGAGATTGCTATAATCCATAACTTGTTGCAGCCATATCTTATGGTTTGCATAATGACCGAATGTAACATTTGCGACAACAGCATTCCATTGTCACACGATAAGTTTCCGATATTTAGAGCATTTCGTACCTGAAATAAATGAGAATAATTTTTCTTCTTGCATAGAATGTTAATAATTTAAAATAAGGAAAATAAGTAAATAGGAATCATTTTCGGCCGCCGCAGAAAACCCGCAATTCGGGTTTGTCTTCGTTATAAAACGACGACCAAAATTCCAGTTGTTTCGAAGACCGACAGCCCGTACAATTTTTTATTTTGCCGTTTCTCCGTTTTTTGCTTTCATCTATTTTTTTTAATTTCGATGTCGACAAAACCCAGTAAAATTCTGCTTAATGGAACTTACCAGCCCGGATCAATCAGAGCATTCCCCCGGAGGGTCGCACATTTGTATTGGACGTGAGCATGACGTCATCTGCACGGTATTTTCCGGCACAGGTCCGTGCCCGTCAGATGTAAGGAATCGTCGCTTGGTTCGGGAAATTGCCCCCGCGGTGTAAACGTCAACTGGGTTGTCTCGGTCAGGCTGCAGTCCGCGGACAGGAGGAAGTATCGAAATTGGGTCCTTCCGGAACGAAAAAAAGAGCGAACTCGAATCCGCATGTGTCGGTTTGGCGCGGCTCAAAATCTCAGGTTTCAAAACCCTCAACTTGGGCGAGCCTTCGCGCTTCATTTATTTCACCGTTTTCGACGCAGGGAGCGAGCCCGAGCGGTTCTTTCGATCGCTTCGGGTCTCATGTTCAAAGGCGGGAGACCCGAGTGCCCCCCGAAGGAGGGAGCAGACACCAAACGGCTAACGTGTCGAGAACGCCATGCTAGCAAACCGGATGCACTTACTCCGACTGTCGCTTGCATTATTTATGAGAAATAACCTTATCTTATCGGCAAGGCGAAATACGGAATGCCGATGCGAACGGGAATTCGGGTGCGAACCATTCGCTACGCCTTTTTTATTGGGGCGCGCTAAACTTTCGGGCGGAAACCTTCTCCCGGAAACGCGGCGATCCCCCGAAAAAATTTTCGAAGCGCATTTCGTCGGAAAAATTTCATTCCCGGTCAAAGATTTCCCATCGTGCTGCAGCGTCAACGGGTGGGAAAGGGAGAAATACATCTTTCTCAAGGGAGGCAGCGAACTGTTTGACAAGCAAAATTAACACGGAGCAGAGATCGGGGAAAAGTGGTAATTGCCTGGGGGTTGCAGGACATCAACGCCCAATTTTTTGTAGGTAAGAGCGATAAAGCCATTTGCGTTCCATCCGGTTGATTTATATTGTGACCTAATTTTTTCCCACCACGGGGAATTCCCCGTTTTACGATCCATTTTTCGCTTACCGCAAGTTTGGGACATTTTGCGGGGGGGGGGGGGGGGG